>PVJC01001024.1:0-103329 GCA_004026665.1 Murina feae
CAGTAAAACAAGAAGTTAAAACCTGCCATGCTTGCAATTTGGTGATAATTGGATATCAGTTGTGGTAGTATATCCTACCAGGGTCATAGCTGTGTTGTTAAAGAGAGGAAATTAAAAGTACTAACCAGAAAGTCACCCAAAGTACATTAAGGTCATGACAGAAACTAATAACAAGGAAATTCACAGCTTAAGCCAACCTTCCCTTCGTGGACTCAAAGGAACATCTGAAGGAGGCTGTTAGGAAGACACCCTGGTGGGCCCAGGTACTGGAAGCTAACCTTAACTATACATTTCCTTGTTTTCATTAGCTTGGGTTACAAACTGGGCATTTTTTGAATGCCCTTTTGATAAATGAATTTCCAAAGTGAAGTTCTGTTTTTCTTAGGAGTTCCATAGTAAGAGAACTTCTGTAATCAGTAATCACCCATTTTATTTCTTTTTTTCTTGTGTGTGTCTAATTTCACAATGAAAGACAAACTTATCCATTATCTCATAATTACCTATCTTGTCCTATAGAACAATACTTTCTTTGTGGAACAAAACATTCTTCTAAGGATTTAGTGAAACTGGTTGAGCAGGTTCCCTTCAATAGCAGAAACCAACTCCAACAGTAGCTCTCAGATGGAATCTCAAGCATTTATGTTCACATAGGAGTAAGCAAACATTGAATATGTGACCAGCAAGCTTTTTATTATGAACATTCAAAGGTAGCTTGAAATTGTTGTCTGAGAATAAAACAGAAACAGCTCAGGTACTTAGTGATCAGCAAAGATAGAGAAACCCAGTGCTGGAAATTTTAGGAAAGAATCCAACTGCTGGAGTCTGCAGCCCTTATAAGTACATGTTCATTTCACCTGCATTTTCACAGCAACCTGGTGGTTTGCCTGGGACCAACTGGGCTTGAGATTTTGGCTCCATTTTACTAAAAAGTAAGTCAATAAATAAATAAACAAATAACAACATGGCTGAAAAATTACATTTTAAAAAATATATTTTTTTATTGATTTCAGGAAGGAAGGGAGAGGAAGAGAGAGATAGAACATTAATGATTGGAGAGAATCATTGATCGGCTGCTTCCTGCACACCCCTCCTGGAGATTCCTTGACCATGGAATCAGTGATCTCCTGGTTCAGAGGTCAATGCTCAACCACTGAACCATGCCAGCCGATTTTGTTTGTTTGTTTTTTTATGACCCAATGACCCATTTTATTCCATTTTGTCTTCACTGACATCAATGAAATTGAGGAAGAATTGTGCCCCATGTTATAATACTCTACCTTTAAAATTATATTTTTTACTATTAAATGAAAATAACAGCACAGTTAGATAAAAGGTAGAATTTAAGGAAAAATTCCTCACCTTTTTTTTTTTAACATAAAAATAACATTTGATCAACATCATCAAATGCTGATAACTCTTATCCCTGAAGCCTCTTCCAAGTAAACAGTCCTCCCAGGATATCACTTTTCTGTAGCAACATGCTTAGAAAAAACTTAGCTTCTAAGCCAAGTATGAAATTATAGCGCCCAAATATCTGCATAGGTAAACATTTTCAAACTCATCTTCTCCATACATGCTAAAGCCCTTGGTGTTTATAAATGTTTTTGTGATTAGTTTTCAAGTTTGTTGGACAGATGTGTGAAATCCTTCATTAGAAATGGGGTGTTAGGAGATAAAAAATTAGCAATAAGGAGAATATTGTTCAGTTAACACTTAAAACGATGCTTAGCTCTTAAAATGAAATTATATAAAAACAAAGACCCCTACACAACAGAATTTATCATTTTAATTTTACGTCTCCTCAGATTAATACCCCAAATTTGTCAGGATCACTTGATTTGGCAGCTGGGGAGTCACTGGCTAAGTCACGAGGTAAAAGGTGCACCATCCTGGGGGGACAGGATGATTTCTTTCTTTCTCTCCAGTCTTCCGTGGTCCCAAGGAGAACAACTATTATTTTACATTTCCTACTCCTTTCTCAAAAAAATTTTTTTTCTCTGTACATGAAGCCCCTTAATTTAGTGAGCCAAGATGCAGATCAGCTTTAGTGTTTTTATCTGACTCATGGGGGTTTTTCAGAGAAATTGTACTGGATTGCTACAAGCAGTTAGACAGACATGAGCAGAGCAATGATGATGGGCCTGGTACAGAAACTCACCAGGGAAAAAAGCCCCAAAGGCCTAGGGGCGAAGCTAGAAAAACAAGAACCTCTCCCCAGAGTAACCTATCCTCCCCTAACATATCACTGGTCATGTGGTTTGGACCCCTGATCTTTCATATTACTGGTCATGCCTTTTAGACCCACTGACCTTTTCCTCCTTAAAGATAACATCTAGGTCTCAGTTGTATTTCAGCTCCGGGCCAGGAAGGCAGCAAAACCAGACAAGTGGCACCATGACTGACTCAGAACCAGCTACATTGACTAATGATCCCCAGGGGAGCATGCCTGTGCCATTCACCCCTCCTTTCCTCCGAAGGTTCCCAGCCAGGGGAGCAATGGGCAATCACAGCTCATCCTGGGCTAATCCCCTAACCTATCTCCAAGGACCCCTTTTCTCTGACTTCCTTGTGAGCCAAAGCAGCCCAGCCTAGGCTTTATGGTTACTTCTTCTATGCCCCTCCTTGTTTTACTGTCCTAAAAATGTTTTTGCTGCAGCCAATAAATTCTTACTTTACTACACTTTGTCTCTTGCTTGAAATTTTTCCTTCAAGAAGGCAAGAACTAAGGTCTTGTCTTCTTGCTGCTAACAGTATGAGAGAAGAATTAAGCAACTTGGTATTCATGTTATTGCTAATTCTTCCATTGCACATTTTTAAAAAAAGTTTTCCTCTGACAGCAAATAGGTTATGTCTCTCCATAATCCTGCAGCATATTGTGTGAGACCTGGCTTATTCATTCTTTCATCAAGTATTTATTCAGCAGTTCTTACCCTGTGCCAGGTATTTTGCTAGTGTAAGAAACCCAAAGAAAGCAAATACGTATAGTATACTTACATGTGAAAGAGCTTATAGTATACTTACATGTGCTAATATGTGTCCCATTCATGCACAATCATGCATACTTTTAGGTTTAGAAACCTTCATGAGATGGTTTACTATCTTTATAAAGAAAACTTTGGGTAAAACAATTTGCCCTTACACCTAATATGGTGGATATTGCCAGATAAGTCATCATTGTTGATGATGGAGATTCCAGGGGTGCTAATGATAGGGTGGCAGTTCCAAAAATAGGTTTTCAGTGTGAGTGAAAAATATATACCTGTTATTGATTGGTGAGTAACAGTGTATTAAATAGAGAAAAAGAATTGTGGAAAAAGAAAGATGTACAGAAATCCTGAACCATCTTAGTGGTGTGTGGAAAGGTGGAATTGCATTGTAAGTCAACTGAAATCATTATCAGTCATTATCAGCAGAGAAAATAAATTGGCATCCTTATTTTTTAATATAGCTTCTAAAACTCAATTAAATTTTCTTGCAGTCTGCCTTCCCATAGGCAGCCATCTTTCTTCCTCCATCTCAAATTTTCTTATGTTAAGAACTAGTGGCCCAATGCACGAAATTCATGCACATTAAAAGGGGATTAATTAGAGAAAATATTTTAACATTGCTATTTGCCCTTTCTCTATAATAAAAGTGTCAGAGATTAAAGAAAATTAGTAAAACGTATATGAAAATCTTCCTCCAGTCAGAGTCTGGGGTGCACCATGGAACCCAGAGTCAAGTCTTCAACCACTCATGTGTACCTCAAAATCGCTCAAGACCCAAACCTGGACAGCCCCCCTTCATTGGGCTAGATCCAGACCCAGCCGGTCCCACCCCTGCCAGGTGGGGGGTGCTGCCTCAGGTCTCCTGAGTGCCAGGGCAGGGGGGCATGGCTTGAGGTCCCCCAGCAAGCCCTGCTGGGTGGAGGGAGTGGCCTGTGATCCCTCAGCCTGGCGCCGGGGCAGGGTGCAGCCTGAGGTCCTCTGGCCTGGTGCTGTGGTGGGGGGCATGGCCTAAGGTCCCCTGGCCCAGCACCAGGGCAGGGGGAACACCTTGAGGGCCCCCATCAAGTCCCACTGGGTGGGGGGCATGGCCTGAGGTCCCCCGGCCTGGCACCAGGGAAGAGGGTGCAGCCTGAGTTCCTCTGGCCTGGTGCCAGGGAGGGGGCAGCAGCCTGAGGTCTCCTGTCAAGCCCTGCAGGTGGAAGGCATGACCTGAGGTCCCCTGTCAAGCCCCATGCAGGAGGTGGGTGGGCGCGCAGCCTCAGGTCCCTGCTGATTGCTTCTTAAGGCTCATTATGAGAACTTAGCCTTAGCTGTGGGTGTAAATTGACCGGAGTGATGGTCAATTTGCATATTCCCTCTTTATTACATAGGATAAGTTCAGTTACATACTTAGGGGGCCTCCACTGATTTAGTGTCTCTGAAAATGGAAGTTTAAAGAGGTGTGTTGGGGGATCAGCATTGAGAGGCATATGAGACAGTTGGCTTTGTATTAAAAAAACAAAACAAAAATACCCCTGCATTCATCTCCTTCAGGAGGGAAGATCGTGACTTGACACAACTCCACAAAATCCTGGCTTGCTATTCCAACTACTTTAACAGGAACCTATCAGGTAGCATCTGTTAGGTCTAGGACCTTGGTTTTAGGGGAGATGGTAATTGTCTCAGGAATCAATCACTAGTCCACCAAATTTAGCTTTTTAGGAATAATGAAAATATTCCTCATTTTTATTGAGATCGTACAATAGCTGGATATTAAAAGTAGAGACTTTACAAACATGATTTGAACTTTAAACAGTCATACATGGTGTAATTATTCCTATCTTGCAAATTAATTATCTGAATTTTAGGTGTAGGAACCTAAACCTACAGTTTGTCTTAAGACCCCACAGATCCAAAGTATCAGAATTGGCCTTAGCTGGTTTGACTCATGGATAGAGTGTCGGCCCATGGACTAAAGGGTCCCAGGTTCAATTCTGCCAAGGGCACATGCCTGGGTTGCTAGCTCAATCTCCAGTAGGGGGCGTGCAGAAGGCAGCCTATCAATGATTCTCATCATTGATGTTTCTCTCTGTCTCTCCCTCTCTCTTTCTCTCTAAAAGTAATAAATTAAAAAAAAATAATAATAAAATAAAAAAGAAAAATTCCAAAGTATCAGAATTGGTGTTAAAATCCAGGTGTCTCTAAAAACTGTATTTTCACTATCATTCCATAAAACCAATGGTAAGATGGACATTATGCCATGAACTATATGGCTAGTCATTTTTAGACATATAGCTCTCCATTTCTGATATTTTCTTATGTTCTGATGAAAACTCAATGGTAACAATAAAATTAGTTTCAGATGGGCTCAGCGTATTGGTAGCAGAAGGACCTGAGGTGTCTTGATTCATAGGGGTGATCATTATTCATGGTAGTACTTAGAGATTATGTTTGTTGATGTGTATCTAGGAAATATGATAGCAAACCAAGAGTAGACCAACTTGTTTATCGTGAAATTGTTGGTGTAGAAGGGCAGATGAGCACAGAGGTGAAATTTCTGAGCAAAAGCTTTTAGCTGTTTATTTGCTGCTCTAATACATTTGTAAAATCTTTGTCCTAAGTGTGTGATTTCTTGCTGATAACTCATGAACTGCTGTAAAATTTTTTCTGAGTCATAAATCACAGGAACTGTGTCAGAACTGATAATGCTGTTGCTGCATTTGAAGTTATAAATGCTTATTTTTGATATTGTTGTCTTCCCTTGATATTGTAGGGACTTCATTTTAGTATAGTTACCTTTGGATAATGTTTACTATGAACTGATATATTAGTTATTAAGTTTTTGCTGTCACATAAAAATCCCCATTTATTCAAGAGAGGAACTGTATATAAATCAGAAGTGAATAAAATAATGGCTTTAGTGGATGTAATTTATTAGCATCATGACTTTAATTAACTTGTTCATAATAATGAATATGTGAATTACCCATGGTTCTATCTGACAGATATATTAGTTAGTGTTTGTTCACCTTGAACATTTTCTTTTTTATTGAATTTATTGGGGTGACACTGGTTAACAAAATTATACAGGTTTCAAGTGTACAATTCTGCAATACTTCATCTGTACACTGTTATGTGTTCACTACCCCAAGTCAAGACTCTGTCCATTACCATTTATCCCCCTATAACCTCATCCACCACCCTCCAACGCCCCTGACAATCACTACACTGTTGTCCATGAAATTTTTCTCTTTTTTGCTCAATTCCTCTCCCACCTCTACCCAGCCCACCTTCCTCTGCTACCCGACAGCTGTCAGCCTGCTCTCTATCTATGAGTCTGTCTCTATTTTGCTTGTTAGTTCATTTTGTTCATTAGATTTCACATATGAGTGAAATCATATGGTACTTGTCTTTCTCTGACTGGCTTCTTTCACTTCCTTTTTATGGACTAGTAGTGTTTTATTGTATAAATGTACCACATCTATTTTATCCACTCATCTACTAGTGATAACACTTGGGCTGCTTCTAAATCTTGGCTATTGTAAAGAACACTGCTATGAACATAGGCATGCATAAACTTTTTCAAATTAGTTTTTCTGGTTTCTTCAGATAAATTCACAGAGGTCGAATTGCTGAGTCTTAAGGCAGTTCCATTTTTATTGATTAGAGAGAGAGAGAGAAAGAGATACATCAATGATGAGAGAGAATCATTGATCAGCTGTCTCCTGCACAATCCCGACCAGAGATCAAGTCTGCAACCCAGGCATGTGTCCTGACTGAGAATCAAACCATGACTTTCTGGTTCATAGGTTGATCCTCAATCAGTGAGCCACGCAGGTGGGACTATCTAGATTTATTTTAAGGAATTCAAAGAAATATTGCTCATTTGATTATGGGAGTGAGCAAAATCTGAAATTTGCAAAATAGGTTGGCAGGCTGGAAGTTCTGGGAAGAGTGAAGAGTTGATGTTGCAGTTTTGAGTCCAAAGGCAGACTGAGATGCAAAATTCTTTATTAGGGGACTAAGTCTTTTCACTTAAGGCCTTCAAATTTTTGGATGAGCCCCACCACATTATGGAGATTAATGTTTTATTCAAAGACTACTGACTTAAATGTTAATCACACCTAAAAAATACATTCATTGCAATATCTAGATTGAGGTGTTTGACCAAAAAATTGGGCATCAAAGCCTAACCAAGTTGACACATGAAAGTCATTATCACATAGCCTTTTGTGCTTTATTCATTCAAGCATGATGCTTATGAGATTTGTCCATGCTATTACAGGTATTATTAACACTTATTCTCTATATTTTAAAGAATGAATATGTCACAATTATCTATACATTTACCTATTGATGAACATTTGGGTTCTTTCCAGTTTTTGACTAATAAGAAAAATGCTGCCATAAAATATGACAGTTAGATAGCTCTTAATGTGACTTTTAAAGTCACATTAAAATGTAATCAATTTTATTTCACAAATTGCTACATAAAAGTGGCTAATATTTATTGTTTTTTAGTATTTACAGTGTTTGCATTTCTTGCCTCATTTAATTTCTACCATAATAATAAACATGCAAAATAGTGTCTTTTGTACATATTTAATTTAAGTTATCTCACTTAATATTAACAATTCCATTATTTAAATATTTTTAGTTCTATTTTACAGGAAAAAAAATGAATATATAAGGACTTGCCTAAGATGACTATAGTAGGAAGTTACAGAGCTGGAATTTGTACCAAGAAGTGCCTACTCAAAATTCAGTTAGACTCTTCCCCTGGCTGTCCCCCACATAATAACATTGTAACAAAGCATTGCAAAGAGGCATGATCAAAGCTCAGTCAAACTGAAGAATTAATTTCTCTGATTTACAAAGAACACAAACCCTTGACCAATCGTGCCAGACTTTAGGATTGGAAAAATCCAGTCTTCTCTGAAGTAGGTGCTGAATTTTCCATTTTACAAATAAGGAAAAGTGAGGATCACTGAGATGGACTATTTTGCTTCATAAGACATAGCTCATAAGTAATTGAGTTGCAATTAGAATTTATGTATGTGTGACTCCAAAGGGAATAATTTAATCCTGGGCATCAAACAACTCTTTCTGTAAAGAGGCAGGTTATAACATTTTAGATTTTGTAAAATTTTAGGTTGAGAGACAAAATTGAGAATGCCATATAAGTACTTGTATACTCCGTCTCTGTCAACATTACTCAACTTTATGGTTGTAGCATGCGAATAGCAACATGTGATACATAAACAAATGGTGTGGCAGTATTCTAATAAAACTTCATTCACAGAAGCAAGTGGCTTTGGCCCATACTCTATAGTTTGCCAACATCTACTCTAAACTATGCTCTGTTGTTCCATTTGTTTGGTGGGAGGTGGGAAGGAGTCCTCTTTTTTAAGTGTATTTTAAGTTAACGGATAGATGGAGAGTTTCAACTTAATGGTTGACTTAGAAAGTTAGATTAAGTGCCAATGAATGAAAATTCATTTTAGCCTGTTGATGAAAAATTGAGAAAATGGGAAAAATTTTGTGTTGGATAATGCTGGTGGACTAAGACCTGATAACATTGAATTGACTGAACAGAGCAAATGATGGTTAAAACATGAGAAGAAAAGCCAGGCCATGTGATAATCTGTCATCATTTCTTCTTCTTTTTTTTTAAGGAAATATGTCAGTCTCTGTCATATTGTCATATTGAAATCTTTGGCTTATTTTATTCTGTGAACAGTTCATCATGCCAATTGTATGAGTTTCCTATAACAAATTACCACAAACTTAGTGACTTGAAAACAAATGACTGCCTTATAGCGCTACAGGTCAAAAACCTCACTGGGCTAAAGTCAAGGACTTTGCAGGACTATGTTGCTTCTGGAGGCTCAAAAGGAGAAACTACTTCCTTGTCTTTCCCAGCTTCACAGGCTGTCCACATCCCTCGGCTCGTGTACCCTTCTTCTCATTGGTCTTATCCCTGCTTCGGTTGTCACACCTCTTCTGACTTCAATCGCCTGCCTCTCTCTTATAATGACCTTTGTGATTACATTGGCCCAGGATCACCTTCCCATGTCAAGATTCTTAACTACATCTGTAAAGTCCCTTTTTCCATGTAAGGTACCATATTCACAGGTTCTGTGAATTAGGGCATCTTTGGGGGAGCCTTATTCTGTTACCACACTAGTGATAATAAGCACTGGGGCAGGAAGAAGACCATTTTAACAAGACTATGTTCCTACAGAGCATGTAGTACCCTTCAGTTTGGGAAAGTCTACCTAATAAGCAGTCCTGTAGTTTTTTCATAAGAAAAAAAATGTATTTCTGAGTCCTCTCTATTGTCCTCCTGCTGAGCTTATATGAAGTGACAGCCACACCGACTTCATTTGCACTTGAGAGTTTATCAGTATGCTGGCATTCTTCTTGTCTCTTTTAGCCAAGTAATTTGTACCATTCAAAACGTAGCTATTGTTAAGGAAATGATTTAGAGATGATTCAAATGTTGGTGGTATTTAGCACTTACTGAAAGGATTTGCTAAATTTTCTTCTTTGCAGTATTGCATGGGAATATCTAACGGCTCTCTTTCAAAAGAATTTATATAAAAACACACTGTATTATTAAGGCTGCAGAACCAAACTTTGAGGGCATTATTTATTCACTCTTATAACTGTTGAGTAACACTGCATTGTTAGTTTATTGATACTAGATCATTCAGAATTTTGTGGATAATACCAGGTAAGGATTTTTCTCACCATAAAAAAAAACAACCATCAGATGATACTAGCCTGGTCTACATCAGGAGAATTTAAAGCAAACCAAATCATATTCTTTGTGCAGGCTTACTTAGATAAAGAAAAAGCAAAGTGCTGTGCTGAACTCTGGTTCTCAAGGCTTCCCAGGAGAAATTCTGGCGACTTTGTGGGAAATAATCATCTATACTAGTGTTCTGTTGAGTTCTAAAAAGATGTATAAACATCTCGCGACCTGCACTGAGGGAATCAAAGAGGAGAACAACAAACCCAGTGTTCTGTATTATAATGTAGAAATTGCCTCTCTGAATCATGCTGGCTGAAATATTAGTGTGGAGGTTGAAGCTTGGTCTCATGGTTGGATTAGAAAACCAGATTGGTTTCCCAAATACGTTACAATAATATATTTTGGCTCTACCTTTGGCTGCAGAAAGTGTGAATACTAGTAATGGGATCCTATTTTTGAAAGAATCAGCCTTCAGATATTTCCATGTGTAGTTAATCACTGGCAGTAATACTAAGGCTGATGAGTAATTTTCCAACTTTAAAATTCCTTCAGAGAAGGATATCCCTCAACTTAAACACCAGGAAGCAGGATTTAAGTTAGATTTAAGAGCTGGCTGATGATAAGGGTTATTAAATACTGAAACCAGTTATTGAAGGAGATGGTGAAGTCTTCTCTGGAAGTCTTTAATAATGGTTTAGGTGTTGTCTTGCCTGAAGGCAAAGAATATTTTTTTTGTGTGTTGACTTTGCATATTATGGATTTCAGGAGATCTTTGAGAAAGTCCTTAAGATACTTGTTGAGGCAAAGTAGTTATATATGGACATCTTTTATGTACTGTAGCTCTATGTGCCTTCTCTTTGACAGAGGGTCATAATTTAAATATGATCTACCCCAAAGCTATCTTTTTAGTTTAGAGGAGTTCTAAGGAGAGAAAAAGTCAACTTTAGACCTTTACAAGAACTTTTGAGGTATCACATCTACAGTTGAAAAACAAGGACATTGAGAAATTCCTCAATGACTAGACTCTACAGTAAGTCTCCATTCTGGGATCAATCTTATCAGTGTTAAACTGGGGAATCTTCTGTCATTAATGAAGACCGAAACTTTGTTAATTGTGCTGAGATATGAGCTCCCTTGCTTATAGAAAAGGTGTGGTCTCCTGAAGAAGGACACAATATCAAGATTTTCAATCCACATTGAAATGGATGTGCATGACTATATAGGAATGTTAGGCCAGCAGCAAGGGATATGTTGTTTTTGAATCTTTAACACGTTGGTATCCTATATAATAAAAGCCTAATATGCTAATGTCTGGCCATCCATTCAACCATTCAAAGCATAATATACTAATGATATGCTAAGGCCACTCAGCTGCTCGCTATGACATGTTCTGACCACAGGGGGAAGACATTCCGACCAGTAAGTTAGCTTGCTGTTGGGGTCTGGCCAATCAGACTGAGCGAGACAGGCTAGACATGCCCTGGAGCCCTCCTGTGGTCCCTCCTCGACTGGCCAATCTCCCACATCTGTCCCCAGCTCCAATCGTGCACTGGTGGGGTCCCTAGGCCTGGCCTGTGCCCTCTCACAAACTGGACTGAGGGCCCCCTCCTCACGTGCATGAATATTGTGCACTGGGCCTCTAGTATCAAACATTATTCAGAAGAAGGGAACAGTCTCTCCTAAAGAAAAGGGTACTGATTGGTGACTGTCTTTCTAAAATAAGAAAGGTACTCAGAGTTGGGGAGTTCCTTTCTTCTGTCCTTTAGTGTTTACTACTTCATGGGCCTTCCTTTTATTTGCTTTAGACAGATGTTTGTCTTGGAGTACTTTACCTGTCAGTGGAGACCATTGGCCTTGTGTGTTTTTCATCCTTGATTAGAGCTCACCTTGAAACCAGGTGCTGTTGAACATGCTTGTTAATAACTTGAATCAAACTAAAGATACCCATGCTTACTATTCATGGGTTGCACAAAGCTGGGATTAGCTAATACAGTGGGTGGCTATATCAGGAGGCTAAACAGATGATTAAATAGATAAAAATATAGTTAAGAAACAGAAATATGAAATTTAATATATTAAGTGTAATGTCTTGCAATTAAGCCTCTCATCACAGTTTATTTTGTGCGGTGGATACCACAGGCATCAGGTAAAGAGATGGTCCTTATCTGATGATAAGAGCTTCCCCTCAAAAGAAAAGTTTCAAAGTGACTGAAAATTAGGTGATCAATACATATTTACATAACGATTAACTATAGGTTTCCCAAGACTTCTTTCATGTTTGTCTTTTTCCCTCTCCAATAATATCTCTTTGCATTTACCAAGAGAGTTTCTCAGTCTGCTTATTCTGTCCTGGACCTAGTGTATTTTTGTGTATTTTCGTACACATTATTTTCACATGGAGTTAGCTCTCTTTCTCTTTATTTATTCATTTTTTTTGGTTATTAAGTAGACCAACAGCCCAACTCAAACTCACAATCCTACCCTATAACCTTATCCTAAAGAGAAAAGTTTTCACCGAAGAAAAGTTTTCTAGATGTGGCTTTATTGTAATTCCAGGGGCCTGGTGCACAAAAATTTGTGCACTAGGGGGGGTTCCTCAGCTCAGCCTGTGCCCTCTCACAGTCTGGGACCCCTTGGGGGATGTCCACCTGCTGGTGTGCCTGGCCAGCCGGGGTGAGGGGTTGATGGCTGTTTGTAGGCTGACCAAGCTCCCCAGTGGGAACCCTCATCTCATGGAGGTGTGGCCAGCCTGGATGAGGGGCTGAGGGCCGTTTTCAGGCTTCCCACATACTCTTCAAAGTTTGAGTCCCTTCTGGGGTGCCTGGGCAGCCAGTATGAGGGGCTGAGGGCCGTTTTCAGGCTGCCCACAGCTCCCATTGACCCAGTGTCCCAGCAAGGTTGGCTGGAATCAGGTTTCTGAGGTTTATTTATCTTCTATAATTGAAACTTTCTTACCTTGAGTGGAGGCCTAGGCAGGTAATGAAGCCGCCTGTTTGCTCTAGCTCCATGGCTTCCCACTTCCATCTTGGCTGGGTTAATTTGCATAGAGCTACTCTGATTGCAGGGGTGTGGCTTGGCTGGTAGGCGTGGCTTAGGTGACTCAGGGTGATGGTTCATTTGCATATTGCTCTTTTATTAGATTAGATATATTTCTCATGATTTTCTACAATATAAACTTCACTTTAAACAGCTGATACTAATAATTGCATTTAATTTATGAATTGTACTACAATATTTTACATTTGTCAACATGTACCTTTAAAATGACCTTATATTATATGCTTGATTATGTGAGAAATATAATACAAAATAGTTATAATTTAAGGAATATAAAATTAACATAATTAATGTTAATTATTTATATTTCTCAAATTTTATTTTTATACATTATTTAAAATTGGGTAGGAAAGAGAAAAAACGATTCCAAATGGAACCATATGTTTAAAGCAATATTCTGAAACTTGATATAATGTGACCTTTTTCTAGAAAATTAGACTTAAATGTTAGCTATCTTTGTTAAGTAACAAAACGTTCCACAAATGTGATTATTATAAAGGCATGTGTTGGTTTGCACAAGTAATATGTTGTAATCATTGTAACTCTTTGTAGACTGTTACTAGTGTGCCTATAAATAAACAAAGCATGTTATACAAGAGCTCTGGCTTATAGGCTTACAATCTATCTCTGAGTCCAAAAAATTTGGACATAAATATTGACAACATGAAGGGATTGTCTTGTTCCTTTCTAGGTTATTGCTACAAAAGATATGTGAAGTTAGGTTCCTTTTTCCATAGATCATTTGAAATATAAAGAAGGGAATCATTACTGTATACACATATGCTTATGTAAAAAGCAGAGAAGGAAATGAAGAAAAATGAGAAGTGGTTTAGGAATATATAAAACAAAAAACACACACACACACAAACCTTTGATTGATTATGGCAGCCCTGAGTCCAGTTTAATCCATGGTTTAAATACACCAGCCTGGACCGGATCAGGATGGCTAGGTCTGTGCCAAAGCTTCGAGGGCTTACTGAGATTGAGGATTTGTGCTAGTCACTCTGCATGCTGAGACAAATGAGACAACGTTCCTCACAGAGCATACAATAAGCAATGGAGTATTGAGCAGCCATTACAGGTGCTACGAGATTCATGCACACAGAGGACTCACTAAAACCCAGAGATGGGACATTTCTACCCCAAGAGCTCCTAGGAGGCTTACCAGACAAAGTGGTGAGGTGTGTTAGTTGAATTCTAAAGAGCCTTAGGAGTGAAGAGAGGTTATAGTATAAGAGAGTTAGATGCCCAAGACTAGGGAACAGCCTGCAAAATAATAAAAGCATGAATATTCATAGGACTGTAAGTTATATATGAATTGTCTGTTCAAAAGAATAATGGTCACACAAAAAAACCTGGAAATATGTCAGATGACATGGCAAAGAGAGTAAAAATTGTAGGTGGAATTAAGGTTGCTAATTAGCTGACCTTAATAGAGGAAGATTCTGGGTTATCCCGGGAGGTTCAATGTAATCACAAACATCCTTAAAGGTGGAAGCAGGAGGCAGAAGAGAAGATCAGAGCAACAAGAAGAGAGAAGGCTCATTCTACTGTTGGCTTTGAAGATGGAGGAAGTGGCCCTGTGCCTTGGAATGTGGGGAGCCTCTGGAAGCTAGAAAAGGCAAGGAAGCAGATTCTCTTCTAGGGGATGTCTAGATGGAAATGCAGTCTTGTCTACCCCTTGCCTTTAGACCACTAGACTTTTGTTGGACTTGTGGCCTCCAGAGCTGAAAAGTTGTAAACATATGTTGCTGTTTTAAGTCACTCAGGTTTATGGTAATAATTGCTGCAAAACTAGAAAACTAATACAAATGACGATCATGTTGAAAATTCAGTGCTAGGAGCAGTGGGGCATGAAAGGCAGCCAAGGGTCAAGCCTGGGAGGACGCTGTATGCACCACTCTGCAGTTTGGGTTTGACCCTGACAGTAACTGGGACCTCCTGGCAGGGGAAGTGGGGTGGGGGGTTAAATAGGGCTGTGATATGACTAGATGTGTGTTCTAAAATGTTACTCATGCAACAAAAGATTAGAGGATGCATAAGACTTAGGACACTTTCAGGAACGAGTGCACTAAATTGGGAAATGTTAATTAGAATTGATGCTTGCTGAGTGATTGCATGTATGCATTGAAGGGAGGGGGAAAGAAATGGCAGCATTAGAATTCATGGCTTGGATTGAAGAGTTGGAAGAATGATGGGAAACTCCATAAGATGAGAAGCCAGGAGTAGAAGTGAAGTGTAAAGATGGAGTTTCTTCTGATGGCTCCTTAGCTCTTTGAGAAGTAGAAGGTAAAGTCATCTATTGAAAAAGAATGGAGCACAATTTACAATAGCTAAGATTTGGAAACAGCCTAAGTGCCCATGAGCAGATGAATGGATTAGAAAACTGTGGTACATCTACACAATGGAATACTATACTGCTGTAAAAAGGAAGGAGTTCTTAGCATTTGCAGCAGCATGGATGGAACTGGAGAACATAATGCTAAGTGAAATAAGCCAGTCAATGAAAGAAAAATACCGCATGTCTTTACTCATCTATGGATAAAATAACCATTATAAGCTGGTGAACAAAAATAGATACAGAGGCAGAGCAGCATCAAACAGACTGTCAAATTATAGCAACAAGGACAGGGAGGGTTGGTGGGAGGGTAACAGATCAGCCAAGGGACTTTTATGCATGCATTTAAGCATAACCAATGGACATAAAACACTGGGGGGTAGGGGAGGCGGTGGGAAGAGCAGGGGAAAAAAGAGATATATGTACTAATCTTTGTAAAACTGTATGTAATAAATAAAAAAAATAAAAATTAAAAAAAGAATGGGTTAGAGCTTCAAGTGAGAATTATAAGAAAACAAAGTTTCTGTCATTTTATTTCATAGGACTTATAATATCTGTTCATAGTGAACATAGAAGAATAATAGGCAGCTGTGAAGGCCCAGGTGAATGTTGGGACCTTAAATATTTCATGCCTTATGCCTGACGCAGTTCACTCTCACTCTTGACCTGACCAGTTATAGAGCTTTTAAGATCCTGTAACAATGGGGAATTATAACCCACCCCACAATTTTTTGACATTGTTTCTGTAAATATTGGATCTGACCAATATGTAGCTTGTGGATGAACAGCGTATTTGTTTAAGAATCCTAGGAACTATCTCTAGAAGATGCAGTCTCCAACCTTCAGTCATTCAAGTTCTGGGATATTTGCCAAGTTTATAGTAGAACCAGGATGACATAGAACCAGGGTGAGGAAGATCAGGATGACACACACCAGACCATCACTTGACCAGTTTGACATCCTTATCAGCATGAACTGTGCTGGCCTGAATGTAGATAAATTTTCAATCCTCTTTCCCTAATTTCTTTGTTCCGCTTTCCATCTCCCTCCTTATAAAAATCTCTGTCTGCACTGAGATGTTGAGATGGGCTTTGGACAAGAGTCCCCATCTCAGGTTACTGTCACTTGAATAAATCACTCCTTTCTGCCAGTATCTGTCTGACAAGTTGGGCTTTTGTGGCACCAAGCAGCTGAACCTTGGTTCTGGTTACAATCCCAATGAGGATGGTATTTGTATCTCTGAGTCTTTCCTGAACACTTAGGTACCCATTGTGGACACTTAGTTTTGTCTATTTAGCAACACTTTCACTTACTGAAAGAAATTTCTATTTATTTATTTCAATACTGGCTCCTCTGCACCTAGTGGGATTATATCACAAAGCCCCACCACTCCCCTAAAAGGTTAGACATGTGATCCCATATGGCCATTTGGAGTGTTTCTTCAAAAATTAATATAGATGCAGATAGCACTTCTGGTCAAGATTTCACTGTAGGTAAAATGTACTCTCCTCCTTCCACAACAACATCAAAATTACAACTAAACTATAGAGCAACCACCATTGAGAACCGCCTGAAGACTAGCTGAACAGAAGTCCTATAACTAAGGATATAAAAAGGAAGCCATATGAAGGCTGGTAGTAGGGTGCTGAGATGAAAAATGGGCAGGTCACACACCTACAGTGTATTGATTAAGAATCAGGATGTAGCCTGGCCAGTATGGTTCAGTGGTTGAGCATTGACCTATGAACTAGGAGATCATGCTTTGATTCCCAGTCAGGTCATAAGCCTGGGTATGACCTGTACCCCAGTAGGGGTATGCAGGTGGCAACTAAGCAATGATTCTCTTAATCTATATCTCTCTTTCTCTTTGAAATCAATAAAAATATATCTTTTTTAAAAATTAGAAAAAAGGAATCAGGAATGATATTGCAGCTGCAGAGTTGAGGAGTGAAGGGTCCCAGGCTCACACCTGGCTTCCCATCCCAGGGACTCAGTGCTGGGAATAGGAGTTTCCCATACATATGGCTGTTTAAAAAAAAACACACACAAAAAAAACCAGCAAAGATTGCATCGTAGTAGGACAGGAGACTGCTAGAGACCTAGGTATTGCAAGTCTTAAAGGGACTGCACACAGACTCACCCACTCATAAACTCACTCACTCTGGGCTCCAGTATACAGAGAAATAGCTCAAAAAGCACCAGGGCATTTGAGGAGAAAGTAAATTGATGAGTTTCAGAGCAAGGGCTGGAAAGACAGGAGTCAGGGCAGCTCTCTACAGAGATAGATAATGTTGGCAAACACCATTCTTCTTGTGTTGCGCCCTCACCCAAACTCAGCTGGCAGGTACAGGTGGGTGCCAAATATGACCTACCCAGTAACTTGGCTAACATCATTCTCCCTGCCCTGGTGATTCCCTGAGACACCACCCCACCAACTCACATATCTAGTAGAACCTCTTCTAGCAGCTTCTCCACATAAGTAGCCTGTAGATTTTCCTAAAATATCTCAAAGGTCCACAAATCTTGAACAAGCAGTGGCTTGGTGTGCCTTGTGTCTCTTGCTAAGCTACTTCAAGTCTGACACAAGTGGAAACTGGTCTCAATTTTCAAGTAGCTCTACACTTGGCATCTTGGCTTAGAACATAGCCTCAACTAAACCACCACAAATATGGCACAAGTGGCAGTTGTCCTCAGTTCAGATCTTGGTGCCCACCAAAGGGTCTTAAAGTTGAAACTAGTGGCAGCTAGCCTTGGTTCACAGAATAGTCTCTCCCAAGTGCCTCCAAGCCCAGCACAAGAGACAACCAACTGCAGATCACTTTGTAGCTCCTAACAGATGGCTTCAAGCAGGGCACAAGTGGCAGCTGAACTTGATCCACACTTGAACCCCTCCCAAGTGTTTCTAAAACCAACACACCAGAGAACCACCCAACCAGCTCCACAAACAACACCTGAAGGGCAGACTCAACTGGCACTAGAGCCCCATCAAAGATGGACCTAGAATATATTATGCTCAGTGACATAAGTCAGGCAGAGAAAGACTAATACCATATAATTTTACTTATAGGTAGACTCAAAAAACAAAATAACAGTACAGAGAACTAAATGATGGTTGCCAGTTGGGAGGGGTGTTGGGAATGGGTGGTAAAGGTGAAGGAATTAAGAACAAATTGGTAGTTATAAAAATAATCATAGCGATGTAAAGTAGAGCACTGGGAATACATCCTATATAATAAAAGGGTAATATGCAAATTGACCCTAACAGCAGAACCACTGGGAATGACTGGTCACTATGACACACACTGACCACCAGGGGGCAGATGCTTAATGCAGAAGCTGCACCCTGGTGGTCAGTGCACTCCCACAGGGGGAGCTCTGCTCAGCCACAAGCCAGGCTGATGGCTGCCAGTACAGCAGTGGTGGTGGGATCCTCTGCTGCCTCCTCAGCAGTGCTAATGTTGTCCAACTGAAGCTTAGGCCTGCTTTCTGCTAGGAAGTGGACATCCCCTGAGGGGTCCCAGAATGTGAGAGGGCACAGGGCACAGGCCAGTTTGAGGGACCCCCTGCCAAGTGCACAAATTTTTGTGCACTGGACCTTTAGCCTTATCTAATAGAAGCATAATATTGAAATTGACCATCCCTTTGGGACGCCTAAGCCACGCCCACCAGCCAATCAGAGCGTCTGTGTGCAAATTAACCCAGCCAAGATGGAGGCCAGAACTCATGAAGCTGAGTAAACAGGCAGCGTCCGTTGCAGCAGGAGTGAAACTGTTTGTGGCCGGCTGGTCTTCTCCCGGCTCCAGGCAAGAATATATTTGCAACAAAGTCTCAATGATACAAGCCTTGAGAGCTGAAACAAACAGCAGTCCTGGCTGCCAGCTTCGTTACCTGCCTAGGCTTGGCTTAAAGGCACAGTGTATCAATTACAGAAGATAAAAAAACCCAGGAACCTGCTTCCAGCCAGCCTTGCTGGGACATTGGGTCAATGGAAGCTGTGGGCAGCCTGAAAGTCTGAAAACGGCCCTCAGACCCGCACCCAGGTTGGTCACACCCCTATGGGGTGAGGGACCCACTGGGAGGCTTGGCCAGCCTGCAAACAGCCATCAGCCCCTTACCCAGGCTGGCCAGGTACCCCAATATGGACTCAAAACCTGAAGGGACTGTGGGCAGCCTAAAAGCCTGCAAATGGCCCTCATGCCCGCACCCAGGCTGGCCACACCCCAAATGGGGTGGGGGATCCCACTGGGGGGCTTGGCCAGCTTGCAAATAGCCATCAGCCCCTCAGCCAGGCTGACCAGGCATGCCAGCAGGTGGACATCCCCAGAGGGGTCCCAGACTGCGCGAGAGGGCACAGGCCGGGCTGAGGGACCTCCCAAGTGCACAAATTTTTGTGCACTGGGCTCCTAGTAATATAATAATAATGTATAGTGTAAGATAGGTACTAGATGTATCCAGGTGGTCACTTCATAAGTTATATAAATGTGTAATTGTTATGTTATACACCTGAAGCTGATATAATATTATATTCAACTATAATTTTAAAAAAATAAGAAAACCATTAAAATTTAAGTGAAAAAAATAGTTAATATGGATTGTGAGAGAGTGAATGAGCACCTCCTCTCCAGAAGGAGTCTACTGAGGACCAGGTAAACTGGAACAGCTGGGGACTGCTTTTCTACGCCTGCCTGAAAAGAAAGCAAGGAGAAAGCAAGTGGATAAAGAGTCCTGAAGTCTTATTTACACCCCAGGTACTAGTTTACCCTTTGGACTCACTGGTATGTGTGATAATCAATTACCTTTATTCACTTTGTTCAGTTTGAGTTTGGTTTTAGTCACTTGCAAGTAAAAGATTTTTCACTAATGCAGTTTTCACCTATAGTTTTTATGTAATGCCCCCTCATAGCACCTGACATGCTTTACCACTATTTGCTCAATTGCTTGTAGTATTCATTCTCTGGACTGCCTTAAAGTACCAAAACACTAGATGTCTTAAAACAACATAACTTATTGTCATGATTAAAGTCTAGAAGTTTCAAATCAAGATGATGGCAGTGCCATGCCGTCTCTGAAAGCTCTAGGGGAAAATCTGTTCCATGCTTTTCCCTTAGCTTCTGGTGTTTCCAGAAATCCTTAGTTGATAGTTGTATCACTGGAACCTCTGCCTCTGTCTTTATATAACATTTACTCTGTGTGTCTTTATATCTTCCTCCTCTTGTGTCTGTGTTTCCACATGGCATTTTCCTCTTTGTGTTTAATATAAGCCAATGTCTAACTCAGCTTATAAGGACACCAGTTATAGGGTCATACTACTATAGTACAACTGCATTGTAATTTGCATCTCTTTACACACACACACACACACACACATACACATACACACACACACTAGAGGCCCAGTGCACAAAATTCAAGCACGGAGTGGGAGTGGGGGATGGGAGTGGTGTTCCTCAGCCCAACCTGCACCTTTTCCAATCTGGGACCCCTTAAGGGATGTCCGACTGCCCATTTAGGCCCGATTCCACCGGTGGCAATTGGACATCCCTTTCACAATCCAGGACTGCTGGCTCCTGACCTCTTGCCTGCCAATTGTCCCTAACTCTGCCAGCCTGATCAATGCCTAACTGCTCGTTTGCCTGCCTGATTGCCCCTAACTGCCCTCCCCTGCCAGGATGGTCCCCCCAACTGTCCTCCCCTGCAGGCCTGGGTCCCCCACAATTGCCCTCCCCTGCAGCCCTGGGTCCCTCCCAATTGCCTTCCCCTTCAGGCCTGTGTCCCTCCCAATTGCCTTCCCCTTCAGGCCTGGGTTCCCCACAATTGCCTTCCCCTGCAGGCCTGGGTCCCTCCCAATTGCCTTCCCGTACAAGCCTGGGTCCCTCTCAATTGCCCTCCCCTTCAGGCCTGGGTTCCTCCCAACTGCCTTCCCCTGCAAGCCTGAGTCCCCTGAAACTGTCCTCACTTGCAGGCCTGGGTCCCCCCCCCAACTATACTCCTCTGCCAGCCTGGTTTCCCCCAACTGCCTTCCCCTGCAGGCCTGGGTCCCCCCCAAACTGCCCTTCCCTGCAGGCCTGGGTCCCCCCCAACTGCCCTCCCTTGCAGGCCTGGGTCCCTCCTAACTGTCTTCTCTTGCTGGCCATCTTGTGGCAGCCATCTTTGACCACATGGGGGAAGCCATCTTGTGATGGTCAATTTGCATATTATTATTTTATTAGATAGGATATATATATATATGTATGTATATGTATATATATATATATATACACATATATATATATATATATATCCTATATATATTTCTATTGATTAATATATATATTTGTATTGATTTCAGAAAGGAATGGAGAGGAGAGAGAGATAGAAACATTAATGTTAAGAGAGAATTATTGATTGGCTGCCTCTGCACGTCCCCTACTGAGGACTGAGCCTGCCACCCAGGCATGTGTCCAGACTGAGAATCAAACTGTGGTTCAACCAGGAGACAGACTCATGGATACAGAAAACAGACTAACCACTGAGCCATGCCAGCCAGACTATAACTTGCATCTTAATTACATCTGTGAAGACACTATTTAAAAATAAGTTCATACTCACAGGTCCCAGGGGTCAGAACTGGAACATATTTTTGGGGGAGAGACAATTCAATCCCTAATGCTTGTGCACATCATCTACTAACTTGTGAACTCTGACCACAGAAACCACATGTGTCATCTTCAGAGTTCTCTTCAACTCTGTGTTAGGCTTGGTGCCTAACACAATTAGAGCTCAAAAGTAATAAATTCTCACTGAAGTGAAAGGGAAGAGAGCATTTCCAAAGAGGCAGAGGCCCGTATCAAGTGCCCTCAGAATTTCAAATAAAGATAGCAAACATTAAGCACACACAGGATTAAACACCAGAGGCTTGGCTAGTGGTGTGGTTCAGGCTGAAGTCACATCAGTAACATAAACAGAGCATGAAAGATGATAAATTGGAGACAAGTCATTCAAGAATTTTCCCTGTGAAAGGCAAGAGAGTAATAACACTGTTAGGATGAGTGTATGGTTGAAAGAAGTTCATTTAATGTTCAAAAGTGAAAGTAAGTTTTATGAAGAGAAAATCTATTACAAGAGACAGAAAAATAGACAACTGGCAAGCAGATCTTACTTTATTATTGAATTTATTGGGGTGACATCTATACATATAAAAGCCTAAGGGACCATTACGACCAGTTGCTATGATGGACACTGACCACCAGGGGGCAGATGTTCAATGCAGGAGCTACCTGTGATGGTCAGTGTGCTCCCACAGCCATCCTCTGGCTGCCAACGAACTTCTGTGGCCAACCAACCACCCACAGTCCCTTCCCATCTCCCCCACCCACCAGCTGCCATGATTGCCTGCCATGATTGCCCACCCATGCACGAATTCATGTACAGGGTTTCTAGGTGGTTAATAAAGTATATAGGTTTCAGGTGTACAATTCTATAATACATCATCTGTATATTGTATTGTGTGTTCACCACCCAAGTGAAGTCTTCTTCCATCACCATTTATTTCCCTTTACCCTATTCTACCTCCCTCTACTGTCCTCCCCTCTCAAAATCACCATACTATTTTCTGTGTTCATGAGTCTGCTTTTTTCCCCTTTGCTTAATCCCTTCACCCTTCTTATCACCCCTAACTCCCTCCCCTCTGACAGCTGTTAGTCTGTTTTCTGTATCCATGAGTCTGTCTCCACATTGTTAGTTCAATTTGTTCATTAGATTTAATATATACATGAAATCATATGATACTTGTCTTTCTCTGACTGGCTTATTTCACTTAGTATAATATTCTTCAGGTTCATCCATGAAGTTGCAAAAGGTAAAATTTCCTCCTTTTTTTTACAGTGGAGTAATATTTCATTGAATAAATGTGCCACAGCTTTTTTATCCACTCATGTATTGATGAGTACTTAAGCTGTTTCCAATTCTTGGCAGTTATAAATAATATTGCAATGAACATAGGAGTTGCATATATTCTTCAGAATTAGTATTTTGGTTTTCTTTGGATATATTTCCAGAAGTGGAATTACTGAATCATAAGACAGTTCTATTTTTAACTTTTTGAGGACCCTCTACACTGCTTTCCACAATGGTTGTACCATTGTGCATTCCCAAAAGTGCCCAAGGGGTCCCTTTTCTCCACATCTTCGCCAACACTTGTTGGTTGATTTACTGATGATAGCCATTTTTACAGGTGTGAGGTAGTATTTTATTGTGATTTTAATTTGCATTTCTGGTTAGTGATGTCACAATCATAGATTCATTGCAATTTCAATCAATATACCAATGGTGTATTTCACAGAACTAGAGCAAATATTCAAAAATTTGTATGGAATTACAAAACACCCCAAGTGACCACAGTAATCTTGAGAAAGAAGAATATAGTTGGAGGAATCTCACTACCTGATATCAAACTATACTACATGGCCATAGTAATCAAAATAGCATGGTAGTGGCATAAAAACATGTTAGTTTTAAGATGGAATCAGGTTCTGGGAGAACCTTGATTGTGAGTACCTGAAAAACCAAAGATGTGGTTCTGGTGGCTTGGTTGCTTTACTTGGTCTTTCCTGTTTAGATGCTTCACCAGGAAATTATCATAAGGTGGCTTTTTTCTTTTCCTGAAAATATCTCTTTTTGTTGGTTGTCAGATGATGTTGGAATGTAGATAGCTTCATCTCTCTCTCTCTTTTCCATTATTTTGTCTATGCATATAATTAATATTTGAAAGACTTTTATAAAAGCTTTTTCCTTCTAATTGATTATATTCATTTTTCCTAAGATTCCCCTCCCCCAATATTTTCTCTTTTGCTTTGTCTTATCTTCAAAATGACCCATTGAAACAATATTCTTTGGGTATATTGTCTACTGGGCTAGTTTGGAGACCTGCTTCACGAACCCAACAACCTTCAGGTCAACTTCTGGATACACTTCCCCTTCATAGCTTTTTATAGAAATTTATACAATCTCAGATTTATAAGGAAGCTTAGTTTTCTGGGTGAAGAACTTGACCTCATGCCCAAATTCCTCAAAGCTTTTCCTGATAAGTGATCAAACACTCCTAGTGCTGGGAATTGCATGTCTTTAGATGGCAGCACGTCCTGTTTTCAGATGGCTCTAATCCCTAGAAAGTTCTTCCTTAAAGTGAACTAAAACCAACCTCTCTATAATTTTTACAAGGTGGTTTGATTTTGGAGGCAGCATAGAGAATTTAATCCTTCTTACATCTGACAACTCTAAATATTTGAAGACAGCTAGCATGTATCTCTAAATCTTTTTCCCCCCTAGGCTAAGCAGTCTCAATTTTTCAACATCACCAGTTTTTTTTCAACTGTTCTTCAAATGTCAAGTTTCCTTCCTTTCACTATCTTTACTGTATTTTTCTTAAAGCACCACACATTGGTATAACTTTCTGAAAGTATGGGCACCAGAGTTGGAACAAAGCCCTCCAGGTATTGTTTGACCAGCAAAATATAGAGCAGAATATCATCTACATTTTCTATAATCAAAGAAAATTGTTAGCAATTACACTCCTAGGATACCCTTTTCCTATAAGCTTCTCTCACCAATCTCAGCTTGGCCTTTGCTATTCTTACCTCAATCTTGTTGTCTTGATCAATTCCTTCATTCAATACAAATTTCTTCTAAGTATTTTGATACACATTGGGTTTAAAGAATGGAATAAACTCATCTCTGCCATAAAGGAGAGCAAGGTCTAATTGGAGTGAAATACAAGGAAACAATATGAAGGAGACAGATTGGAAGAAGTAATTGCATGGGAAGAAGAAATACGTCTAAGTTAGTAGAAATAAAAAATATTACATCAATTAATGCATTCATTATCCAACAAATATTGACGTTTGTGTCAGTTGCTCCTCTGAGCACTGAAGATACAGTAGTGAGCAAAGGAATGTGCCTTCTTTCATGGAGATTGCATTTCTGTAATAGGATATAGAAAAGAACGGTAACCAGGTAACAAGTAAATATGTAATATCTTTCATGTATAATAGGGGTCTGCAATCTGTGGCATATTGTTTAAATCTGCCCTGCCACCTGTTTATGTAAATAGATTTACTGAAACTATTATACTGATTTGTTTATGTATTGTCTGTGGCTGCTTCCATGCTACAGCGACAGAGTTGAACACTTCTTTTTTAAATCCATACCCAAGGATGTATTTTTATTGAAGAAAAAAAATATATAATTGATTTCAGAGAGAAAGGGAGAGAGAGAGAGAGATGGAAACATCAATGATGAGAGAGAATCATTGATCAGTTGCCACCTACACATACCCTACTGGGGGGAATTGAGCCCACAACCTGGCATGTGCTCTTGGCTGGAATCAAACCTGGGATCCTTTAGTCCACAGGCCGATGCTCTATTCACTGAGTAAAACCAGTGAGGGCTGTTTTTATTGATTTAGAAATAGGGAGGGATAGAGAAGGTGAGAGAGAAAGAGAGAGAGAGAGAGAGAGAGAGAGAGAGAGAGAGAGAGAGAGAGAGAGAGATGCTTTGTCCTGTAACTTTTAACTGATTTTCAGCCAGGGCACATAACCAGGTTGCTGATTCAGTCCCCAGACAGGGTGCATATTGGTTGTCTACCATAAGTACCCTGACTGAGGATGGAATCTGCAGCCTGGTTATGTGTCCTGGCTGGAAATCAAACACATGGCCATGGGATGACACTCCAATCAACTGAGCCACACTGCCAAAGGCCAGAGTTGAATGATTTTATGCAGAGAACATATGGCTTAAAATATTTTGTTTCCTGACCCTTTAAGGAAACATTTGCTCACCCTTGATTTAGAAAAATAAAATAGATAAGAGAGAAGTGGTGAGACCTGGGGAGGAGTAAGGAGGAGAGAATTCCTTTTTAGAGAGGTTAGTCAGAGGAAGCCAGACTGATTAGGTGACTTTTAAGCATGAACCTGAAGAATTGCTGGAGTAACCATGTAGACACCTTGGGAAAGAATATTCCAGGTAAAAATAAAAGTTACTGACAATTTAAATACCAGAAAGAAAAGGAAAACAAGCAAAGGACATTAAGAAAAAGATTGCAATGAAAACAAGCAGATAAGTATTTCATTAGTAGAAAGAAGTTGTGAGAATAGAGTACTGAAGTTTATTTTAGATCGGAATAATCCTGGTATGTTCTTCTGCTGATGAAAACCAATATAATAGAGAAGGGAAGATGATAATGCAGGAGAGAGCAAACACTTCCTATAGTAACACCCTTGAGTATGTGAGCTTTCATACCAGTGTGAAGTCCTGGTCTTCAGTAACACCAGGAAGTTCTTGTTACAGGCAGGAAGGCAAGGATGTGAGTCCAGATAAAGTTGGGTTGTGAATTTGTTTGAAAGTGAGTGGAATTTTTCTCACAGAAATCAAAGACTCATTGTAAGTGGAGAGGGTGAAGATAAAATGTTACATACTTGAGGATAGAAAGTTGAGAAATAATCTTTCCGGAGGTAGAAAAAGAGATGGAAAGGAAATAGAGGGGATTTCTGACAATGCTGAGGGCCCCAAGAAACTGAGTGACCACTAATGCAAACTGACTCCGGTCACCGTGCTTGTGTGTCTTCTCCACTGGCCTTCAGCCATCTGTTAAAGAATGTCAATTTGGATTGAACCAGGATTGGGGTTTTGCCAATACGTATGAAGAAGGACAGGCGTTGAGGATTTATGCAGGAGTGACTGGAATGAAGGAGCTGGAATCCATGCTGAGGAAGGAGAAAAGTAAGGACCTATAGGGGCTCAAGGGGAGTAAAAAGGTGGGGAAATTAGGGGTCTATGCTCTCTTGCAGGGTGATGAAATTTCCAAGACTGGCCAGCTGAGGAGATAGAAAGGTAAGAGGTGTTATGTAGAGACTGGACTCCTGTAATTGAGTTTGTGCCAGAGAAAAATGTTCAGGTCACAAGCACAGGCCACAATGTTTTAAATGCTGCAGGGTGAGGAACGGTATCCTAGAGGCAAGAGATGTTATGGGCACTCATGGGAGCAGAACGTTATCCAGGTATGATGGGGATGGAGCCATCTGGTCTTGATGATATCCTTGTATGCATCTGACCTTGAAGTTTTCATGGATCTAAATACTACCTCTGAGAGACAGAGTTTTTCATTTTTCAATCTTACAAAACAGGTGATTTGATTTTAATTTTATTAAATAGCTCATTTTGAGCCTTAATCCGTTTGGTGTATTCTAGAGCATCAACCTGTGGACTGAGAGGTCCCAAGTTTGATTCTGGTCAAGGGCATGTACCTTGGTTGGGGGCACATCCCCAGTGGGGGGTGTACAGGAGGCAGCTGATCAATGTTTCCCTCTCATCGATGTTTCTAACTCTATCCCTCTCCCTTCTTCTCTGTAAAAAATCAATCAAATCTACTTAAAAAAAAATAAAAATAAATAGTTCATTTTGAGTATTATGTTTTCTTCAGATCCTTTATTCAGTTTTCTATGTGTCCTAACTTTCAGATTGATCTGTTTTGTAATGTGGCATTTGATAATACATAAATTTCTATCTCCAGTGTATTACTATTTTAATCTTGTGCTCTCACTGTGGAGAAATTATGCAATCTAAGGGATCTTTCAGTCTTCTTTGATAACATTCCTTCTTTCTTGAATAAAACATATCACTTAAAGCACTTTTGAAGAAGACATTAAGATAAAAAATGCTAAAATGAACTTTTTTAATAAAAACCTATAATTTTTTTTAAAGCAGAGAAGTAGATATGCCTTAGACTTGAAACAATTAATGATGTTTGACATCTAGGCACGCTCTTAGTGTCAAAGCCTCAGTGACTGCTTTGGTCTTCTCTAAGTAGAACTGAACTAATTTCATAATTAGAGAACTCCATATTATTGTGTTCCACCAGACCGCATAGAACTTTATTTCATAAAACTTTTCTGTTGAGCAACTGGAAAAAAAAAGAGGTAGGCTTGGTTTACTTGGTTAATCCATTTCAGAGAACATAAAAGAATCTTACCATTGATTATAGAGAATAAAGACAAGGGGAAAAATTCAATAAATATACATTTACAACCAATTACTTTTAGGTTTTAATTTAATTTGGTTTTTTGCTTGAAGCCAAACTTTGTCCTAAACTAATGGATAGATTCTTCACTTGTGAAACTTTTAATTACTTAGTAGTTCTCTCAGAAGAGAATCAAGCTCATGTTTTTTGCCTCTCATCATAATCCTTGGATAAAGGCAAGCAGGATCCTTTTGAGAGATGAGGCTTTTGAAGGAAAATGCATATGTAATTGGTTGTGTGGTTTGGATGAGGAGGAAAGAGATTTAAAATTGGTGGGCCTCATTTAAGGTTTAAAATGCAAGTTTTAATCAAGCACAGATCTGAAAAAGCATAAGGGTCACTGCCAATGATTGGTTGTAACATAGCTCAGAGAATGTATTTCAAGTGTGTTACATTATCTCTCGAGTTCCTTACTTTAGACAGATTTAATGTAACTTAATGCTGGGCAAAACATCAATTGAGACATAATATATTCAGCTAAGGTGTTTTCTTTGCATAAAAATGGAAACAACACATTAAAATATCCTGATTCTAATTGCCTGTTTTCCCTCTAAAAATCACACTTTGATAAAGTAATGTTCTTTATTAGTTTACATAATGAGGTATTGTCATTAAGGTAGAAACTCAGTCATATTTTTCAGATCAACTAAGATACAATAATAATTTTTTTCTTTTACAAGTCTACAATACTGAATATAAAGGAGAACATATTCATAGTTATTTGTAAAGTGTCATTTCAAAAGTTACGTATTCCAATAGCTGATACATAAGGTTTAGGAAATCATCATCTATGATAAGCATGCATTGAACACTCACATTTCCACATCATGGGCTTGATCCTAGGGATGACAAGGGATGAGCTTTAACAGTGTGACAACTTCGGTATCTAGAACAGTGGTTCTCAGTGGAGGGTGATTTTCCCCAGGGGGCATTCAGCAATATTTGCAGATATTTTTGATTGTCACAACTGGGGTAGGCATCTAGTGAGTAGAGGTCAGGAATTCCATGAGATATCTTACAATGCACAGGGCAACCCTCACGACAAAGGATTATCCAGTCCAAATGCCCAAAGTGCCAACGTTGAGAAACCCTGGTTTAGAGGGACCATCTAATTAATGCCTACAATTCAATAATATAACACTAAAATGGAGCTATCATGTATAATGTGCTCTCACAGCTCAAGAGAAGCAGAATATGATCTTGACAGTGGTGGGTGGAGGTGGAGTTGTGTGGAAAGGCTTTCTGAACAAAGTATCCTCTTAGCCTGCCTTGAAGGCTGAGTCAAAGTTTGTTTACTAGTTGAAGACCTGTGCTGTGGGTTTTGAAGTGGAGGAAGACTCACATGCAAAGTCATCGAAGCAAATGATAATGAGAATGACATAGTATATTAGACTCATGGGAAAGTGAAATGAATCAAAGCTTTGAATCGAGGTTAGGGACCGATGGTGAAGAGGTTGGTGTTCAGCGGTGAAGAGGTTGGACTGTCTCATCTTCCCATAGAAAACCATTGAATTATAAGCAGGGTAGTAACATAATTATACGGAGTCTTAATTCTCTTGATAGTTGTGAAGAACATAGCTTAGAACCATGATTTTTGGAACCAGTTTAATGTCTAAAGCAGATGAGAGATAATGAGGAGGAGGAAAATTATTTGAAGATATTTCGGAGGCAGAAATAGCAGGCCTTTGTAACAAATGTAATGTGATGACTGAGGAGGAGAGAGAAGTAGAAAACATTCGTAAAGCTCTGGGCTTAAGATGTTGAGTGTCATTACATGAAACAAAAAGTCAATGCTCAGAAAAAATTGGAAATTCAAGTTTGGACTAAGTGTTGCTAACTGTGGGTCATTTGGTCAGAAATAAAATGTATGGGCAAGGGAACTGGTTGTCTTTGAGAGTGATCAAAGTAATTTGTATAAATTTAGAAGGAAAGGGGTTCAGTGACAGGAATCTTAAGGACACTGAAATTAAGAGGCAAGAGATCCACAGGTGGATTAATGAAGGAAACTAAGCTGAACAGAATTATAGGGGAATCATTAAAGAGTATTGCCAGTGCTATAGATTAAATGTTTAGTCTCACAATACTCATATGTTGAACTTAATTCCCAATATGTTATTTGGATACAGGGCCCATAGGATGGTTAGGTCATGAGGGTCCTTGTGAATGGGATAAGTGTCCTTATAAAAAATACTAGAGGCCCGGTGCATAAATTCGTGCACTGGTGAGGTCCCTCGGCCTAGCCTGCGGGGGTCAGGCTGAAACCGAATCTCCAACATCCCAAGGGATTCTGGATTGCGAAAGGACGGTTCTCAGGTGATGCACCTTGGAATCAGGCTGCCTCCTTTCTGATTCTGGGTGCATCACCTGAGAACCACTGCTGCCAAATGACTGCAGCTTGGTAGCTCCTGTGTTGAGCGTCTGCTCCCTGGTGGTCATTGTGTATCATAGCTACTGGCCAGGTGGCCAGTCAGCCAATCAGCAGGTTGACTGTTTGCTTAGGCTTTTATATACATAGATGTAGAGAGTTTCCTCACCCCTCTTTCAGGTCAGAAACAGTGGGAAGAGAGCCATTTCTGATCCAGGAAGCAGGTCTTCATCAGACTGAATCTTCTGGAACTTGGTCTTGGACTTCCAATGTTCAGAACTATAAGAGAGTTCTGTTTATAAGCGCCCCAGTCTGTGGTATTCTGTTACAGTATCCTAAAAGGACTGTAACAGCCAGAAAGTCCAATTAGGGTAGTTTCAGGAATGGCACTATCACCAGTGTCAAAGAAAGATAGAAGTTATCTTGATGAGCCCATTGCGTTGTGCAATAGTAGTTGCTGGTCATCTCTGAGAGAACAGAGGTAGTAGGATGTGTCAGATACACTTGGATTGGGTGAGGCTAGGAAGGGTGGAGAACAGCAGACAATGAGAGCAGCACAATTTTTAAGGAGACCTATTTGAAAATGGAAAAAAAAAGGGGGAGCTAGAGGGGAAATAGCAATGCTTAAAGCTGGATTGACTTGGGCATACTTATCTGCTGAGCATGCAAGACCAGCAGTGTTTTATTATCTCCTTTGATTTTTTACGGTTGTTGATATTGCTATTTTTGAGAGATTATAATTGTTACTCAGACTGTATTGAACCATCAACCTCTGCTAGACATAATACCAAGAGCATGAAAGGATGTCGACTTGATTGAAAACATTCAACATTTCAGGTTTTTTTTTTTTTTTATAACAAAAGGGACATTCCTTTTAGATTAGATGAACCTCGGGTGGGAAAGTGGTTCACGGTCGAGACACGCAGCTGAGAGAAGTGTGGGTGCAGCTTGTTTTCTGTGGAGGGACAAAGGTAAGCTCTGAATCGCACAGCAGGCAGCAAAATGGAAAGTACTTTGTTTTAAGACTTTGTGAGTTTTAGCAACAGAATGGACAGAATAAAAAGCAGGAGCATAGCCCAGAGAGTAACTTCCTGCTTGGCATGCTGAAAACTTTTAATTGTAAATGCTTAGTTGGCTGTGGGAAGGCTGGTGAATAGGAGGTGCCATAGAAGCATCTTCACCTAAAGCGAGAGAGAAATGGGTGCAGATGGAGTCTTGTGATTATCTGCCCATTGTGGAGCTGTGAAGGAGAAATCTGCGTGATCTGCCATAATGTAGTTCTTTGTTACCCGCCCTATAATGTTATGCTGCTTCTTATGCTCATTACAGTTTTGTTAATATTCTTCCACTGGCTTTTTAGATTCTAGTTAATTAATGTAATGTTCTCCCTATCCCAGTAACTTTTTATAGTTAAGAGTAGGCATTCAGCTTAGACAACCCCCCCAAAAAAGTTTGTTGACATTGAACTGAAATATACCCAACTAGAATACAGAATTAAAAAGGGGGAGGGGGAGAAGCAAGCCAGATATTATTTTTTAAAAAGTACATGTATACATCTGGTACCTTTACTGGTACAATTTAATTAATATCTTATAATGTAAGCATCTAGGAACTCTTTCAGTTAAAAGCTTCTAGGGAATCAGCATTTCTTTATTGTGTGTGATTTAAATTCTCCAAAGGAAATACGTAGTAAGTCCAGAATTTAGGAGTGGACTTTAGTTGGATCTCTAACAAAGTCAAAGAGTAAGTCTTGTTTTGTTACTTGTAATTTCTCCTTAATCAGTTCATTTCTAAAATGGACAAAGCACTGCCTGCTTCCCATGGATAAGCATTGTGTGCCACTTCTGGAGTGAGAGGGTAAAGTTGCTTATTTTGTAAAATATTTTGGAAAATCCTTCGGAGATAGTGTTTTTGCATTCTGATGGAGCAGAGGAAAAATGCTGGCGATTCATCATCATCCTCTGTTAGAAAATAATTATCTTTAAGAGTTATTCATGGAAACAGGCTAAAAATAAGACTATTTAAATATATTGAACATAATGATTTCATTATATCTAGTATCTTTTTAAAATTAGGTCAAATGGTTTGAAATCATTTATATAGGTCAAAAAAACGTCAAGTAATTGCAATTTTATCTGGTTCAACCTAACAGAGAAATGGCATTCATCTAAAAATGATTACAGTTTGAATTTTAAGATACAAATGGAAATAAAGTAGGCTGGTATATATTCCCCTGTAAGCAAGCCATTGGCTCTCAATATGGAGGTAGGTATTTTTTCTATTGCTTTAAAATGCATGACAGAAATTCTGTTACATTACTGTATAAACCCTTCATAAACTGGGAAATGATGGGGACACTTTTTGAGGTAGAACTAAATTTGGATTAGAATAACATATTGCAAGCAAAGCCACAGGCACTGTTTAGCTGAATTTATTGAAACCCATGGTGAAGTTTTTGTGGAAGTTAGACACGTCTTTTAGAATGATGCCCATTAAAAAAAAACAACAACAACAACTCAAAAGCTTTATATTAGTAGACACTGTCTCCTTTGAGAAATACTATTATCTTTTATTCATTAAATAGAACAACTCAAGTTCCAAATGCCATATTGAAATTACTGTGCTTTTGTTGTTTTTTATTACAAGAATAAAAGAGTCCAGGCTTTCTTTCTTTTTGCCTTTGAGTGTTGTTTTATAGAGGAAGTCAGGCATTATTTTGTTTATAATTAAAGACTAGGTACTAAAGCACAATTTGAATAAGCAACTTTAATTAATCAAGGAAAAAAAACCAACAAGCTTCTACACTCATATTTCGGTTTCTAAGAATGACTAAAAAGGGTTTTTCTTTTTTCCCCCTTTGAGGTTAGAAGCAGGTCAGGTCAGTAATTGGAGCTGGCTAGTCATCAGCTGGTTTGACCTGCTAGGCTAGAATTTTCTTTACTACGGGAAAGTGTAATCAGAAAACCAGATGTATCCCCATCCTGAGACTGGTGCATAATGAAAAGCAGGCAGTTCATTTATTTTCTCCGAGCTTTTCAGATCTTCATTCAGCCATTGGAGGCTAGACTTTGCACTGGGCCGAGGAACTACAGTGAGAGGCATTACTTAACTGGGTCACAGTCCAGAGATGAAGAAATTGAGATTCAAATGCTTGTGTTGTCTCCAATCTTCTATTTCCTTCAAAAGTTGATAGCTATTATGTACTTTTGCCTGAAAACAAGGAACAACCTAGAGATTTCAAATAACACTAAGAGCCTATCTATTACAGGCTTATTCTGATTATAAGGGCTTTCTTCTGTGGTCCTATAGATTATGTGTCAGTGATTGGGGTGGGGTGAATGGAAGATCATGTCCTTCTGAGAGAGTGGTGGGAGGGTCCTGGGCAGTCTGAGCATGCATATTCAATGTAATTCTTGTTTTCATAGCATAAACTACCGTATTCTATATTTGGCTCTGTCCAACTTTCATCCTAAAGCTTTCCTTGTGTTTCCCAACTCCATTCTCTATTAAAATTTATCTGTGTATCCTAGTTTTCATTAAAAAAAAGGTCATCTAAAAGTTAATGCTTTTTTTAACCATGTTTTCATAGATGGTCTTTATGTCATGATACTGTTGGAATGTGTTATAAACAGGTTTGAACTGTTCTTTGGACATTAACTGTTCAAAGTTTCTCTAACAAAAATAACGAGAACAATATTTATTGGACGCATAAATGAATAAAGAAAAGAATTCAATTTACGAAGCCATTAGTCTATAGGAAGACATTTTAAAGACCACAATTAAGGAGGATTCCTCATGACAAACTACAGAAGAATCTTTTCTTTAGACTTCTGAAGGACTTTATCAAGTAGGGTGAAAGGGTCAGCACTGTTTCTCTTACTTCCCTAACTAATTTTCAAGGAAGTTAGGTCAGAAAATGATCCAAAGAATCAAGATGCTTAAGTAGCCTACACGTATGAGTCAAACTGGAATTGTGCCTGGGGTACCGAAAAGAAATCTGGGATTCTTTAGTTTCTGATTGTAATTCAGTGAAGGTGTTGAAGGAAGTAAGTAAAGCCTGGTGGAGCCTATTCTTTTATGTGGCTTGGATATAGTTTAAAGAATTGAAAGAGGATGATGGAATATAGAGATCCAAATAGGAGATCTGTAAAAATAGTTGTGGAAAACATGTAGTATTCTCTTTGAGTTATCTCAGACACTGCAAATACGTATTGAAATGCTTGAAGCACCATGGATGAGTTTATTCGTTCTTTCTGTAGATATCTGATCAGGGGGAAAGGTTGGGATGATCTATCTCCCTCCTTCAAATATCTTGTACCGGGAACCATTCCTGAAAATACGCAAGAGGAAAAACTGAGGGGGAGAGTTGAATCAACTTTACTTTTATGGTCTTGCAGGAGCCAAAAGGTGGGCTGCTTTTCCCTAGATCCAAGAGAGAAGAGGGAGTTGTCTTTTTGGAAGTGTTTAAGACTTAATTTGCAAAATAAAATGATTTATGCTAGGTTGGATTATGAAAGTATAGATTTTTATCCTATGAAGTTATTTTAATGGAGGAGGGCAGGCAGAGAAGTGTTCTCCAAGTGGCTTAGACATTTGGAATGAAAGGGAGAAGATAAAGAGAACGTTCCAGATGGATTTTTGCTGGTAACCACTTTCCTCCCTTATGTACTGGTTCCACAGAACATTCTTTCTCAGCTTGATCTTGTATTCTCAATTTCCCCTCCTCTTTCCCTTTAATTATTTTTTTTCTTAATTTCCCCCATCCCCCAGTCTTCCAATGTTTAAAAAACCAGACAGGTGGGAAGGAATGAGTGAGGCTGCAGTAGCTATGACAAGGAATCACTTACCTTAAATTGAAGTCAATTTAAGGGCCTAGGTAAGTAAATACGCTACCTGTGTGGTAAAACTGGCTTATTTCAGAGAAACATTTCAGTTAAAGATTGGACCTACCGTTAAGAAGGAAGACAACTATTTCCCAGAAATAATTTCATCATACTTTCTTACTTGGAACACTGATTTGAGTTCTGAGCAAATTTCTTTTTTTGATTCCTCAGAAATATGTTAAGGAAAAGAAGAAAATGTAAGGACAGGGAAAACGCGAAATAGCTACAAGAAAGCCAAGATACTCAAATGAGCATCCAGAAGATAATCTCCATTTTCTAGAGATCTTTTTCAGACTCACTCCCTGGCTCAATCATGTCTTTTCTCAGATTGGGCCTAGGAAAGCTGATCATCCCATGAAATTTGTCTTTAACCATCTAAATAACTCTCTCTCTTCTCATGTAGGCACTTCCATTCTCCCTCCTCCAGATCTAAGCACCTAACACTTCCTATTTCTCTGTGTCTTTCCCATCATCCTCAGAAAGGTGCCTGTCCTGTGTACCATTGCCTCAAGGTCCTGCTCCCTAAATGACCACTAAAACCTAAAACTCATGCAGGCTGAAGCTGGCACGAAAAGTTAGACCCTGATTCGAACTTAACCCCAAGAAAACTCATCAAAGAGGGCTTTTTAAACTTTTGTGAAATAAGAGTGAAAACTATCCTGTAACTCCTGTGATTTGGTTCTACAAATTCTATCCTACGGGCTGGTAACTTGAGCCACCATAATTAATACACATTTCTCTTCCAATGTTTAGTTCAGCCATTGTTAATATCTTCTATTTTTCAACCCACTCTGTAATGTCCTTTCTTCTTGCAAGCACATGAAAAATATTAGACTAAGCCATAGCTTTTAATCCACATTGATTAGTTAATGTAGAGTGTGAGGTCTCTAAAATGAAATGAAAGATGGCAGATGTGTACATCAGACATCTAATGAAAATGACACTCCACTTAAGAGAAACATGACTTACTGATCATGGTGAAAGTTAGAAAATATAGGCAGGTCTTTCAGGTTTGTCTGCTTAAAAATGTTTAAAGATCTTAACATTGAATGGTTTACCCTAACTGTAAATACATTGCAATTTCAGTTAGCCTGAGTCAGGATAATGATCTCTTTAAGGATGTAAATCTTTCTTGTTTATTTTTTTAAAGTAATTCCATATTAGGGTATAGTTTAAAACTAGTGATGTCTTTGGAAAATGATTATCATAAACTTAAAGGATGACTTAAATGGATATAAATATGGGGAAAACCTATGATTCAATGTTATAATGCTGTGTGACTGAATCTTTGCTATTTTCATGTAGGATGAATCTTTAACAGTTTATGAAAAATAGACACTTAATATCTTATACACAGGCAACTAATTTATAAAGCAAAGTCCTATGATTTAAGGTTAATGTTTAGGAACTAAAAGAATAAACTTTTAACCAAATAATGTGTTTGAATGTGAAACTCTCCTTTAACACATGTACACAGAAAAAAAAGACAAGTCAATCCACTTCTAGAATTTATTTATGGTACATTTTTGGGAGTGGAAATGGTAGTTGCTTTTTCTAATTGGAAATGTAGTCAGTTTACTTTCTCACTTTTTTCATGAATAGTATTAGGGAATTGTTCTGGCTTCACTTCTGAATCAATAGGGATGACTCTCATTGGCTGCAGATAAGTGCTAAGAAATAGTGTTGTTAACATTTGAGTGTAATTATGTATTTTCAATAAAGTTATATAACACATAACTAGATAAATTATATATTACTTTTAATAAATATATAAATAGACAAGGGTAGCATGTTGCTGTCAAAATAGAAGGTATAATAGTACTACCAGCTAAATGATAAATTGCTTTGTTAAATGCAGAACGAACCTAGAAATTTTAAAAAGTAAAAATAAAATTAGAAAAATAAGGAAGATATTGTTGCATATTAAATAATCACTGAGGGACTTGGAGGGTACTGAAATTCCATTGAGTTTTCTCCATTAAACTTTTATTTTTCCTTTGAAAAGGGATATTAATATTCACTGTTTACTGATGTCTGATTCTTATTTTCTTGTTGGTAATCCTCATCTCAGTATTTTGTCCACTGCTCTTCAGAGAGAGAGAGTGGAAGGGGGGAAGAAGTGGGTGAGAGAGGAAGAGAGAAACATCAATGTGAGAGAGACACACTGATTGGTTGCCTCTTGCACAGGCCTCTACTGGGGGTGAGGAGAAAACTCACAAGGGATGTACTTGACCTTGATCCAGAATAGAACCTGCAAGTGTGGGGGCCAGCACTCCAACCACTGAGCATATGGGTCAGGGCTAGCCATTTCTATTAATACCACTTCTGATTCAGGTGACTTTTAACATTATTTGTAATCACATTGCAATTGACTTTGGTTTTTTTTTTTTAATTTTTGTTTTATTGCTTAAAATATTACAAAGAGTATTAAATAAGTCTTCATTTTTCCCCCTTGACCTTCCTCTCTCCTCCCCAAACCCCCAGTGTCTTGTGTCCATTGATTATGCTTATATGCATGCATACAAGTCCTTCAGTTGATCTCTTAATTCACCCCCAACCATTCTGAGCCTTCCAGCTGTAGTCTGACAGTCTGTTCAATGCTGTTCTGCCTCTGTATCTGTTTATGTTCATCAATATATAATGGTATTTATTATCCATAAATAAGTGAGATCATGTGGTATTTTTCTTCCATTGACTGGCTTATTTCACTTAGCATAATGCTCTCCAGTTTCATCCATGCTGTGGCAAATGGTAAGAATCCCTTCTTTTTTACAGCAGCGTAGTATGCCATTGTGTAGATGTACCACAGTTTTCTAATCCATTCATCTGCTGACGGGCACTTAGGCTGTTTCCAAATCTTAGCTATGGTAAATTGTGCTGCTATGAATGTAGGGGTGCATATACACTTTCTGATTGGTGTTTCTGGTTTCTTGGGATATATTCCCAATTGACTTTGTTTGAATGTTCTTCTTCCCTCATCACCCACTCCTCAGTGTTTTATTTCCTAGAAAACTACAGAGGGGAAAATGCAATGGAGGATTTGGGAGTAATTAAATTGGGAACAACTACTGCTGCTTTTCTAGCCTCTGATCTAGGGATTACTGATCCCCATTCAGGCTGATGAATTCTGTTAGCAATCATGAAGCAATAGGTTGACCAGTTCACTTCACCAGCATCAGTGTGAAATGTAGCTTAATAAATAACCAAATAAAAAGCCTTTATAAATATTATTGACTGGATTGTCACATGTCTGCACTTTGAGTTACTGAAGCACAGATTCAGAAAGCATTACCTGGATTTACTATAAATCTTGTGTTTATAAGACTTGGTAAGAATACAATTTCTAATGTATCTATTTCTGACATAGACCTACTGAATGGTTCAAAATTGAGTCCTATTTTACTGTTTCAAGGTGTCATCATTTTCTGCTTTGCTAAGCAGGTTGGTATATGGAACTTATGGATGCAGAGGATACAAATGGATATGTTAAAAATAAAGAGTTAATATATTATGTATTATACCTTTGCAATGTGGATGGAATCTCTTGTGTGTGTGTGTGTGTGTGTGTGTGTGTTTTAAACCATATTTCAAAACTTATTCATGAAGGTAAATACTATCCTTTAAATACCTTCCTTTGGAATATTTAGAATTTGTTTAATGATTGATGTTACTTAAATCTCCTCGTGAAATTGCTGTGTGAGTCAGGTTTGAACCAAATGACATAATCTATCTATTTCTTTTTGAGTACAGCATTTATTTCAACCACGTAGCATTACACAGTGTGATTCCTCATGCTTATTTAGCAAACTTGCCTCTGAGTAGTCATCATCATTTTTTTTTCCCTGTCCAAGAAATAAAACCCACAAAGTGTGAAGATTGTCCACACTAACAATAGTCCAAAGAAAGGCTTAGGAAATAATTTCAAACAGGAATTACAAACACGAAAATGCTTTTGAACAATAGCAGCTTCCAAAGAATTATATTGTCATAAAGCCACAAATGTGACTGTCCAGCAGCCCACAAACCAGCTAGGCTACTGGAGTCGGGATGAGAACATTGTTCTCAAAATACACAGGGAGACTGGAGAAGTAGAAGGGATTGGGGTCCCATTGCTTTCCAGTGTTCCAGGACCTGGCATGGCCAACATCAGATCCCAGCACAAGGATGCTGGAAGAGGAAACCCCACGTAGGATAACATAACTGGAGATGCCCCAGCTAATCTATTGGTGTGAACAGGGGACTGGAGCACAGGACTTGAGCTGCTAGCTGAGCCCTGGACTTTATGATTCAGTCTACGCTGATGTCCACGCTGAGGGCTCTCCAGGAGGCTATTCTGCAGGGAGTCAGTCTTCAACTTGACCTCCCTATTAGCTCTGTCCTAAGTGACCATTTTGAAGCAAGGGCTTATATCATGAGACTAGATTGGGTGGCAAATCCTGCATCTAACTATACCTTGGATACATCATTTTACCTGCCACAGCTCCTTAATTTGTAATATCAAGCACTTCTAGATTTTTTTTTAACTTTTACAATGTTTTATACTCTCTGTATGATTAAGTACCTAATGAGCAACAGTATTAAGAATCCCTATTTCAGAAACACATGTGAGGAGGAAGAAGCAGCCTTTTCACTTTGGTATAGCATGTAATACATCATTTACCTAGATCATAAATACCCAAACATATGAGATCAACCTCAATAAAAAAATTAGGGCACATTTCCTGTTGTTCATCGCGGTAGCAATTTTAAATGTCATACAAGCACGCTTCCATTTTGTTTCTAAATATATCCCTACCTCATAATTCCTTTAGGTTATCAAATACTTGAAAAAAATTGATTCATAAAATCTCACAGTGGGCCTAAATGAATTACAGGCACAGCTTACACATGTATACTCTGGTCAGAAATGCTTTCTTTCCAAAGTTTCAATTTTAATAAGTCTTTTATGGAGCTCGCCTTGTATGCGACAATGTTCTCCACACGTCATGCAGATTGGTATTTCTTTTGTGAAATATGCTTGGATTGCACACCCTGACATGCTTATAAACTAAATGCAGAAATGGCACTGCAGAAATAATTATTTCATGCACAGCATCCGCAACTTATTTCCACTGTTTAACCTCACACACATTGTTCTCATTTCCACTCTTCACGAGACATTTGTTCTTTTCACTGTTCTCTACTTTAAGTGGATGGGGTTCATCTGGTTTGTTGATGTTATGAAATATGGAATTCTCATATTAATGGTTCTAAAATCATATGGGAATACTTTACACCGTGTCTTTGCCATGATGCAGCATTACCTTGTATCATATAGAGTGAGTTAACATGATATTAAATTACTCCTTTTTATGTCATTCACATTTTTTATTTTCTGAGGACCTTTGTCTTCCTATTTGTGAAACGTGCAACTATGACACTAAAAAAGGAAACTTCCTAGCATTTGTTTGGAGTTGGATTTCTATTTAAAATATGTATTCAGGGTTTGAGAGAACGAATATTGAAAAGTGGCATCTGAGGATGTGAATTATTTTGGTTTGTTTGATCAATCTAGTTAGATAAAACACATCAGTGGGTTAAAAAAAAAACACAACCATACAACTATTAGAAAATGCTATGAGTTTTCCAAATAGTGTCATCTGATTTTGCTAGAATATTAATTTTGTTGCCTAAGATAATGTGCTCCTTTTACTCAGGGCTCCTTTGACTAAGTAAAAACAACTTAGTAAATTCTTATTTAAAAATTCTTATTTTAAAATTTAAAATAGTGCAACTATGATCTAGTATACTTAAATATAATACCTTCACCAAGATTCCAATTGTTTTAACTGCCCTCATTGTATTTTTCCTTTTTGTTTTAAAATTTTAAAGTTTAGTAAATGATGCAAAGGCTAGAACTCTGGTTCTCAAACCCGAGTGTGCACTGAAATCACATGGCGAGCTTATTCCACAGACCGCTGGGCCCCGTCCCAGAGGTTCTGGTCCAGTGTTGGAGTGGGGCTGAGACTTTGCATCTCTGACAAGTTCCCAAGTGATGCTGATGCTGCTGGGCTAGAGCTCTCACTCTGAATATCACTGGGGTAGAAGGTGGAGGGAGGAGGAGGGGAAACAGGATGATCACAGCTCTATATGAATGGCATTTTTACCTTTAATGTAACTTAAAATAAGATTCAAGATTCAGAAATTCCAGAGGCTGAATTCAAATCAAAATCAGAATTTAAATATACAGATTTAAATACACATTTAAAAATCATAAACTCTTGAGAGTAGACTCTTTTTGTCTCCTTCCCCATAATCATTCATACTCAATGGCTGCTGCCCAGAGAGTCCTCCTGAACCACAGATCCTTAGGGCTGTGAAGGACAACTGAGCAAAGCACTTCAGCAAGCCTGACCGGGAGAGCGAGAACCAGTGACTTCTGCAGTAAGAACACAGGCGAGAGTCCAACACATGAGGTTTTGAACCTCAACTACTGCACTTAAGGATTAAGAAATTAATCATGTGCAGTGAAACACCTTCACCTTTCCTTAAAAAAGAAAGGAAATAAACTTGTCCTTTGATTGTTCAGCTGTGATACCAACACCTAACAGATCCAAGTGCCGCTGTGCAAAATGTCCATCTAGGAACCTGAGGGGCTTCAGAGCCTGCTGAGCAAAACTCTAAACCAAGTCAAACTCACCCCTTAATTTCTAGAGGAGAGTATTCCTATTAGACAACTGGTGAGTCTAGGATGGACTTAAAGAGTCTTACATGCATATCTTGAGAGCATCCCTCCAGAGAAGCAAGGCACACTGGCAGAGGAACTTCAAGTGCCCAGTTCCAATAATGAGTGTCCCAGGTGCAACGCTGATGGAAGCAAGTTAGCTAAGTAGTCCCCAGTGTTATCCTAATGACAAAAGCCATCACTTCTGTCTGAGGACATCTTCATGTGTCTTCGCCTGATGCCATTACAATACTCAATTCTTCCAACTTCTTGGTTCTTAGTCTGTGCTCACAATGAACATTTGATTGTGGTCTGGCTTCCCCTGGGCGGGTCTGCCAACTTCAAGATTTTGCTTTCTGCAACGTAAATTCTCATAGTTAACAAGCAAGTTGGCTTATTATATTCTAGAGAGAGAGCTGGACACAACTCCATGAGGTTTGTCATGCAGTAATTCTCCTTGGTATCTCAATGAAGAAGCTTCTGATTATGCTTGGTTTTGCCTATAGCTTAACCTCAAGGTCAGAGTGTGCCGGTTGTGCTGAGTCCATGTGGCAGTTTTATTTCTCTGAAATTATTAAATTGACATTCTTGCTTTTTACTTTAGTCTAATGAGCTTGGAAAATGTGCTTCTACCCCCAAGTAGCTGCTTGTAAAGCTGAGGGCCAAACCTCGGACCACAGTCAGTCCTCCAAGCCTATTAATGCCTTGCCTGGAGCCTTTGGGATCCAAACCATTGGCCTAGGTCCTTGGTGGTAATAAGCAGACCTGGCTGTGTGGTGAGAATCAGCATTTCATTTTCTACATATACTAGCTGTAGAGTACAAATTACTTAACTCTCTTGGAAGGCTCAGATAATAGGCCTGGTGTCTGTTCTGACTTGGAATTTAATAAACTTCATAATCTAATGCAGGTTTTGGTTAGAACTCTCAAGAGAGAAATGCCCATATTTAAGACACTAAAAATTTCTGCCAGTATGTGAATTATACTTACTGAAGGTTTGCACTTGAGTTCACTGCCATCATTTCCTCTTCATCTACCAAAGCACTTCCTTTGCCTCTAGCATTCTCTGCCTCTTCATGTTTTTTTTTGTCTTTATCTCTTCTCCCCACTAAGATAGGCTTCATGAGGGCACACAGAGTCTCACTCTCAGAAGGGTCCAGAGCGTCACTGTCCTTATCTAGAAATTATTGCTATCTTTTGCACAACAGGCTGTACTGAGCCACACGACTGGCTCCCTATATGCTGATGACTTTAAAATCTGTATCTTGATTTCATCAGTCGCCACTAAACTCTGGATAAAGTCTCCATGGCTGTCTAAAGGCCATCACCACCTTGACAGTAACATTCCAAAACTGAAAGCATTGACTTCCTTTCTCTGGCCCAAGAAGCCATTTCCTAACTCGGTAGAAGGGACCTGCACTTATTCAGTATTCAAACCAGAAATCTTGAGAGTATTTCCTCCTTCCCTTCTGGCGAGGCATGAAGTTACTAGGTCAAATAGTTTATCCTCCTAACAAATCCGTCTTGATGGATCCCTTCCCATGTCTACAGCCTGTGCATATCGTCTGCCCATTTGTGTGTCCTTCCCAGGAGTCAGTCCCTTGTCCCTGGCGTTCTACTCCTTCCCTCCATGTCCCACATTGGCCTTTCAAAAAGGCATCTCTGGCGGCAGCACCCCTCTCTTGTTTTATAACACATTAAGATAAATTCCCCAGTATTTCTAAGGCATACAAAAATGACACATGTGACCATTGCCTTTCGTTATAGCTTATTCCCTTCTCATGGGTCTCTCAGCTCACACTGTATCAAACTAGTGGTACATTTTCTAAAATTTCTAATCTCTCCATGTCCCTATTGGTTTTTACAAAAGCTATTTTAAGACCTGGCTGCTTCTCTCTCTGTCAGCTTCATAGTGTCTTACACATTTTTTCCAAGATGAAGCCTGATCAACATGGCTCTCCTGCAAAGGCTCTCTGACCTCTCCCAGGCGATAGATGGTGCAGTCTTGCAGCCGGTTCTCATAACTCCATGCTCATCATCTCATTAGTGCATTTATCTCATTGGACAACATTTTCTCATTTGTCTTTTTCCTGGGAAGTGATAGCCTTTAAAGCACACAACTAGTGCAATTCATTCAGCTTATCAAGGGCCAACATATTGTAGGGGCTTGAGAAGTGTCTGTAGACTGAAGGAAGAGTCAATGATTATGGCAGTGGTTACTTGCCATTATAATAAAACAGCTTGCATAGTCAGGGAGCAAATTGCAGCTTGAACTCTGGTTCTTTCACTTTGTACCTGATCATGGACACAGTCCATTGCTCTGTACCTTAGCATTCTCTTCTGCAAAAGGGGTGCAACAACATCTACAACAAGGGTTCAATGTGAGGATTGAATAAAATTATACAGGTAAGATGCTTAGAATGATGGCTGGTACTTAGGTAATATTTATGGCATGCGTGTTATCACTTTTATGACTTGTAGACATTCACATAGAAAGAGAGAATGCAATTATTTAGTTCAGTAATTATCTATGGGAAGATATTATTTGTAAAACTATATTAGATATGGTGGGGGACACAAAATAAATTTTATACCTGTTCCTCTTCTCAAGAATGTAGGTATTTTTTCCCATAATCAAACATACTTGCAATGGGATTATTTGAGAATGGCAATAGATTTTATTCATTTCTTTCCTCATCCATTCCACAAATATCTCTTGAATTCACACTGTAAAAAAGACACTATTTAGATATTGGGAAGAGAGTTGGGAATAAGCCTAACAAGATCCATGCTGTTGTGGGCAGCGGCTTATATTCTAGGGGAGAGATGACTTGGTTGTATTAAAACAAACAATAATTCCAATGGGGAAAAAAAGGTGAAAAGCACAAGGTAGAGGATTAATACTCATTCTAGTCCTGGAAGCATAGGTCTGCTGGGCAATAAGTCCCTGTGAGAGGCTGCTTGACCTGTAGGGCCAGATGCAATGTCTCACACACTTCTACGGTCTCAGCCACAGTGTCCAGATTGTACCAAAGCTCCAAGGATACTGAAGAATTTAAAAGTATTGAAAGTGAGCAAGATGAACAAAAGCTCAGAAATGGTCACTGTTTGGGGTGTGTTTCTTCCTCAGTGATGACATGGCTAAAGTATTTAAAACTCCACAAAATGGGAAGGAACTTCTTCCCTTTTCCTCACTGAGTCTCCAGTACATAAAGCTGTACTAGTATTTAGAATCTAATAGCCATTCAATCAAAAAGTTTGTTGATTGAATGAATGGAAGAGGGAGCTTTGAAAGTCAGTATAAAGAATTGGGAATCTTTCCTTAGAGCAGTTAGTGCTATTAAAATATTCTAAATAGTAGAGGGACCCAGCAGATGCAGAGTTTTACTTAGCCTAATGCTGAGGGGGTGTAAAAGATGAATTCACAAGTAGAGACCAGCAGCTGAAAGACCAATGATACGGAAACCATCAAAACCATTCTAGCATGAGGAGAGGGCTTGGACTGGGGTAGATGCAAGGGAATGATGGGGAAAGGATATATCGAAGTTATATTATGAAAGCACAAATTTCTGTGGTCTGATTATGTAAGATGGACCAAGAAAACAAAGTTTAAAATGGCAGAAGGCCAAAGACAAGAAAAGTCAACAACATGTGGGCTGAGGCAAAGGCCATAAAAGTGTTGTGGAGAAAGGCAGAAAGCAGAGTCGTACCATTGACAACACCCACACTTTGTTGTTCTGATAGAAATGACGCATTGGAGTGAAGACACATACCTGGCCTGGTGTGCATGGGTGGCTATAGTGATGGTGGAAGCTGGTGCCCCTGACTCCTGGTTATGGTCACTGCTCTGATTGGGTGTGCCCATGCCCTACACAGAGATAATTTAAAAAAAAAATGTTATCTCTGTCTGTACCCAAGTCTTACCTTTTCCTCAGCTACTTGCTCAGGGTGGACATATCATTTTCTTCACTCTGAAGTTTAGTATTATTTGTTGTGAAAATAAAGTAATAAAATGTCTGTACTGATATATACTAAATATATCTATCCCATCTAGAACTGACATGTGCTGTATTAGAAAGTTTCTCAGATTTGGGGTAGTTGGAAAGTAAAAGGAATAGATACAATGAAGATACACTACTGTAAATTTATTTGGATACAGAATGCCTTGAAAGAACAAAGAAATCAACATATAAAAGGCATGGAGTTTTTGTTTCATTGGGAGAAGGATCAGGATCTGGCTGCAAAGGAGAATGAAAATTAATGTGCATAGGGTGTTTTATTTACTCATGTTGTGAAGTGAATGTGTCTCCCCTTACTGCCAAATACCATGTGTTGAAACCCTAACCCCAATGAGACGGTATTTAGAGATCAGTCTTCTGTAATTAGGATTAGATGAGGTCATGGGGCTAGTGGCCTTAGAAGAAGAAGAGACAGGATAAATGAAAGGCCATGTAAAGACATAGGGCGAAGGTGGCCCTCTACAAGCCAGGAAGAGAGTTCTCACCCGAATGCAACCATAAAGGCATGGTCCAGAACTGTGAGAAAGTAAATTTCTGTTGTTTAAGCCACCCAGCCTGTGAGTCTAAGTTATTTTGTTATAGAAGCTTGAACAGACCGAGACATCATGTCATCATTAATACTAATCTGCCTAAAGGAAATCATATTTTTAAAGTAGATAATGGCAGAGTCCCCAGTATCTATGCATATTTTGCATCCTCTTGAGAACATTTAAAAATTTCTACTGAATTATTCCAAATATCAGGGGAGGTTGCATATATATTTTTTTATTTCACAAATACTTGGTACCTCTCTGATGAAGGTAATATGCCAGTCATGGGGATCCATTCTGGGCAAAATAAATAATTTCTGCCCTCATCAAACCTACAGGTGAGTTGGACAGAGGCCATGGCCCAAAGGAGTATGTTTCTTCAAAGTGTAAGTTTTCTTTCATTAATTCACATAAATATAAAGTACATCTGTGCTTGCTTTAAAATAAATATTATGTATACTTAAATTTTTAAAAAAAAACACACTTTATTTTCTATAAACCAATTCTAGGGCCTCTTTTTACATGGCCAGCAGAACATTTTCACCTTGGTGTTTGATCCCCCCCTCTCACCTTTCTAGACCTGTATCACTGGAGTTTGAGGAAGGTCAAAAGGTTAAATGTGGAGACCATACTTAAATCTGTGGTAGGCAGTTAGACAGACATGAGCAAAGCAAGGATAATGGGCCAGGTACAGAAGGTCGCCAGGATGGAAAGCCCCAGGTGCCTAGCAAAGGATAATTGTAGGGTGGGACCTCATCCTCAGGGTGGTTGATTCTTCCCCAGTATATGGCTGGTCATGCAGTTTGACACCCTGACCTTTCCTCTCCAGAAATAGCATCTAAGTCTCAGTTATATTTCAGTTCCAGACCTAGAAAAAGCAGAAAAACCAGATAAACGACAGCATGGCTGACCTATAGACCAGCTGCATTGAATAATGACCCCCTGCCCTGGCATCAACTAATCAATCAGTGGAGACCTTTACCTTAAAAGGACACACTTGGAAAGCTGATGAATATTCTATTGAGATTTCTCCTTGAACCTTCCTTAAAGACTCCCTTAGCAGGGAGGACCCAGAGTTCTCTTCCTCCTAGGAGCACACTTGTGCCTTTTCCCTCCCTGCTTCCCTCTCTCCTTCCCTCCAGGCTCATTACCATTACCTTCCTTGCTTCTAAATCCAAGGGCCCTTCCTTTGCTGGTTTCCTCTACAAATTATTCTACAAATTACTTCTTCTACATCTGATTTTCTGAATAAATGTTCTCTTATAGTTTGAATCTTGGCTCTGAATTTTTCCCTAACCAGAACTCAAGTATTGGGGTTGCTGAACCCACCAGTCTAACTTCTGGTGCCATTTCTGCCACCACCACCAAATCGGTTTCTGCCATCTATCCCGAGGGCCACTTTGTCTACAGGAAAGATCCAGCCAAGTAAGGGATCCTCATAGCTTACCTGGTTCATGGGCATCTTCTTTAGGTGTCCTCTATCTAGCATCATCCCCAAAGGTCGACCCCTAGGCTCAGCCAGCTTCACAGTTCTGCCTCTGATAAGCATCCAGGACCCACAGAACTCTTTCCTGCCAATTTTCCACCAGCTGGGCTGGAGAATCTCTTTCTGATCTCAAGAAACCTTCTTCAAACTTGTTACAAGAATATTTTGTCTACACTGAGTATTAGGTATTTTTTTTTGGGGGGGGGGAATCCTTGTTTCTCCTTCTCCTCTCCCTCCTTCTCCCCCTCCCCCTCCTCCTAATAGAGTCAAATGCTAGGTGTGCAGAGAGCTAACTGTACTGCATCCGGCCACTAGCCAATCAGACCCAGCCCCTACCCGACCAATCAGCAGGGGCCACGAGCATTACCTCACCAACTGCCCCTAGACCCCCTATAAAACCTTTGTTCTATTGGAACTCGCTCTCTCTCTCCGCTCTACCGCTGCATCGGTGAGTGTGTGTGGGACTGAGCTCGAGCTAACTTGAATAAACGCTCTTTGTTTTTGCATCGGACTCGGGCTTTCTAGTGGTCTTTGGGTATCATGACATCTGGGCATAACACTCCTCCTTCTCCTCCTCCTCCTCCTCCTCATCCTCCTCATCCTCCTCTTTCCCCACCTCCTTCTTCTTTTGATAGAATGATGGGGGGAAAAAAGGAATCTGATATACAGGAAGGAAAACAAAATACAAGTTAATATCTTATTTAATATGTTTTTTAAAGTTGATTTTTAGAGAGAGAGAGAGAGGAAGGGGGAGGGATAGAAAGATAGAAATATCTTTGATGAGAGAAAAACATCTTTGATCAGCTGCCTCCTGCATATCCCCTACTGGGGATCCATCCAGAAACCTAAGCACTGAAATCCAGTCAGTGACTTGTTGCTTCTTGGGTTGATGCTCAACCACTGAGACACACTGTCCACACTAATATCTTACTTAAAAACAAAAACATCCTAACACAAATGTTTCTCTCCTCAAATCTTCCAGGATGCTACATCATGTATATTTTAAGATTTAGATACTTCTAATGTACAAATAACTCAATTTGTCTCATTCAAATATTCATAGATCACTTCTTATGTGCAAGGGACTGTTCTAGACATGGGGAATACTCTGGGAGAACATTCTAATGTCATGGGGTTTATATCCTAGAGTTGAGGGGCAATGACGGAGGGAAGATAGGTTGGAGAGGTGGTCTTATTCCTAATTTCATTACGTGGTCACTTAAGTAACTTTAAAGCGTTCCCAAGGTTAAGCAGAAAGCCAAGCATAGTATACCTTGCAATTTTTCAGCAAGTTAAGATTTTGAATTGTATGATTGGTTGATCACCCAACATTATCAATGAAATTAAACTTGAGGAGGACTCAGGCCACAGAACATTTTTAAAAAGACCTTCCTTTTTTGTTGTTGTTGTTACTTATTAGAATACTTTTGTGAAATAATAACTAGAAAATATATCTTTGAGTCCAAGAGAATTGCCTTTCTGTTCTTTTTTCCTTTTCTCTCCTCACCCTGGGACCACCTGCTTCTATTTCTGTTTTTTTTTTTTCTTCAGTGTTTGTTGATCAGTTATTGTTATGCATTACTAAGGCACCAAACACAGCTTTAAATAAAATAAGGAGGAAAATCTAAAAGGCACAGAATACAAAGATAAATATTCTCCAGGTGGTACTCTTCATGTAGATTTGCTAGGCCACCAGAGAAAAACAAACTTTCAAGTTAGATCATCTGCTTAAAATCCCAAAGAAACAGAATTCTCTCTCTCCTGAAATGGAGAAGTAAAAACCCAGGCCATATTAAACCAGCAGGAGGAGGGTGGGGAGAGGACTGGCTTCCTAATTTAGTGGTCAAGGCAACAGCAAAGGAATCCCTACCCCTGGGTGTGTGTGTTTCACAAACAAAAAGGCTGCCGTGTGCTCTTCAAGGGGGGAAGCCTGGCCTTTTATCTTCTGCAAGTTCCCGGCACCGAGAAGTCGAAACAAAAGAGGGGTTTTCTTTAGTGCTTATCCTGTCTCCTTAGAAGTGACACTTTCTTCAAATCTCTTTCCCTTCTTGCACTTCCTGCCCCCTGCCCCACCCCCACTGGCTGCTAGTTGATGATTGCCCTTCCCCAGTTTAGCCAGGTGTGTCAGTGCTCTGTATCCCTGAGCCTGTCTCTATCCCTGGGGACGGCCTTAGCTTCTGGATTATAGTCATTTGCCCATTTTATTAGTCAGTCTCTAAGCTGTAAGGAGGAATTTACCTGCCCAGGGACATGGGGGTGGGGTGTGTGGCACATGGGACTCATTTACTCTGATAGGTTCCTATTTTCACTTTTTCCATGGACAGGGTTAAATGAGAGCACACAAATTAGATCGTTAGAAAATGCAGATGGAACCCTGTGGAAGTCCCAGGCAGGCAAGCATTGGGATTCCTGGCCTTTGTCACCACGGCCCAGTTAACCTTCTCAAGTGCTCAGTTTGCTTTCAATAAGCTTCAAGTGCATTGTCCTGTTTGAAAGACATCATCAATTACACAACAAAAAAAAATAATGAACTTTTATTCCTTAATCATAACATGTCCCCAGGCCCTGATCTTATCTTAAGGCAGGGCGGCAGGAAAACAATGGCCACTGAACTCTCACCTCTGGCCTCCCAAGTGCCCTACCCCCACCCCCTTTGCCGTCTGGCTGCTTTACACATACAGAGCCTGTTTCCTTGTCACAGACTGCCGGAATGCAAAATGATGAAAATTAATGCTATTATTAAAGGATTTTTCAATTAAATGTGCAGTTTAGAGCCAGATGGTGCTTTCTTAAAGGAAGAGAAGTTTAAGTAAAAAAGTCTGACAGATATTCGTTCCATCTAGCGTGGCAGAATTTATAGTAGATTATAGTCTTTGATTTCTGTGGGCTGGGGTTGTCAGGTCCACTTGCAAATGGGCTGTGGGAAAGAGTTGCACTTTTGTAATTTGAAAACATATGGGACATATGGTAAATATTACACCCATAACTGTTACGATGTTTTGCTTCCTTTAAGGCCCTTTCTTCTTTGCCTCCAGTGGGTTATTTGCAAGAACCCCATTACCTTTCTACCTCTATTTTCCCTTAGAGTACAGTTTGCTTTATTCTGATGCTTTAGAGTCCCACTGAAAAAATCTAGAAATAAGTGTTTCTTTTCTCCCATGTGTGACAATGTGATCGTGTACAGCCTCTGATCCTCTTTTGAGCTAATGTTCCTCCTGATTTTTATCTTTGTGTGCAAAGATATAGCCTGTTTTTTTTTTTTAATATTTTAGTATTTTATTCAATTCTGCATATAACATGCAATAAAAGCACCTTAAATCCAATGACTGCATACAAATAAATGAGATAAAAATATTGCATAATCAACTCAGATATTTACTAATATTAACTCAGGAGGGGTAGAGGCTGCTTTAAAAGTGAGCTTGAATGTTATGTGTTTAATGGGACCACCCTCCTCTCCCCCTAACTTATATCCTGCAAGTGGATCAATTGACTAAATAGTGGCAAGTGTTGCGTTAGGGTAAAAAAGAGTAAGATACAAGTCTCAGGACTTAAGAAACTGTATTGTGCTTATATTTAATAATACAGTATTGTGCTCTATGTAATATGTTAAGAGGAAAGATTGTAGATTAACTGTTCTTACCACAACACAAAACTACTAAGAAAAACCACAGAAGAACATAAGGAAGTTTTTGGAGATGATAAATATGTTTAGTACCTTGATTATGATAAGTTATCATGGGTGTAGGACTATGTCCAAAATCATTAAGATATATACATTAAATGTGTGCAATTTGTTATTTATCAATCAATTTTACCTCAATAAAGGTTAAAAATAAACTATACTATAATTGGGTAAAGGTCATTATATAGTGCAAAGTACTATGGGAATGCAAAGGGATGAAAGATCAGGATTGATTAAGAAAATCTTTATTGTGGAAGACGCATTTGGAGTAAGACTGTTAAGGTTGCTGTAAGAGGCAAAGATGGATAATTTGAGGGTTCACCTGGGAAAAGCTAGCAAACTAATTTGTTGTAGGCTGCTATGTGACATCTCCCATTATAAGATAGCCTGCTGAATTCCAAAGTTGAAATGATCAGGAGTGAACCAGGATGGGCTGGTGATTCCTTTGAGTATAAACTCATTAATACCTAAGTCACCAATAAATAATGCAAGGAACATAGCATGGTGACAAGCTATTTCTTCAGATTCTCTATTTGACTCTCTTGATCAGCACGGAGAACCAGTGGAACTAAAGTTTACTACTACTAGGAGAACTTCCCATGTCCCCTTATTATAAGGCCAGGGATATCCACCATCATGGTACTTCAGGCCATCACAATCTCTCAGAGAGATTACTCTAGCCATGGGATAACTTGTCTTCCCATCTCTTGCAATCCCTTTTCTTCACTTAAGTGAGGCTGATTTTTCTAAATGACAAATCATCTCATATGACTTCCTGGTTAAAATTACTTAGAGAATCCCCATTGCCTCCAGGAAAATTTCTAAGGTCTTTAAGACAAGATGTTCGTGATCAGATTCTTGCCCATTTTTCTATTGCATATCTTCCCATCAACTTTTCTACATGGATGCAGTTCCATTGAAAATCCCTTTTCTCTCTTATGTCATCATTCTCATGGCTGAGCTTTCAATGGGCTCACCCCTCCTCCTGTATGACTCACCTACTTTGAATTTTCCTCCAGGACTCCTAGAAAACACTTCCTATAAGAATACTTGCCTAACATTGCAATATAGCACAGAAGCTGGCCTTTTGTGATAGCAAAGCAATTATTGTACTTTTAAAGTAATTGTTTATTTGTCTCTTACCTCCTAGACAATATGCTTTTTAAAAATAGTAGTTAAGTTATCTTCCACAACCTGGTATTCCTAGAACTAAGTACTATATCAATACAAAGTAAACTTATTACAAATGTTGTTGGCAAAATGAATGAACAAGGGAAATTGAAAATAATTCTCTCTTGAGGTTCTATAATAATGAAGAATGAGGAACAAATTTTACAAACAATTGAAAAAGAGATTCTAACAGAATTTTAATAGGCTTTTGTTAAATAGAGTACGATAAGTAATTTTTTAAATAGAATTCTTTTCTTATAATCTGCTGATGAGATTATAACTAAATTATCTTTTACAGAATCTTATAGGGTCCCAGTGCACAAATTTGTGCACCGGTGGAGTCCCACAGCCTGACCTGCAGAGAATGGGCAGAAACCTGCTCTCCAACATCTCTCTAGTGGTCCCAGATTTCGAGAAGGCAGGTGATGCACCCTGGAATTGGACTCCCTCCTCTCTGGTTCTGGGTGCATCACCAGAGAACTGCAGCTGCCAAGTCACTGTAGCTTGGCAGCTCCTGCATTGAGTGTCTGCCCCTCGGTGGTCAGTGCACATCATAGCTACTAGTTGGAAGGCTGAACAGCCAGAGGGTTGCTTATGTATATAGATAGATGGTTTTTATTATTGTTATGATTCCTTTCAAGTTTATCCCTCAGATTAAAAAACTAGCCCAAACTCAAATGTTTTAAGTACCATTCTAGTATGTTAGCTCTAAAGTACTTTTGCTTACATTTAGTGATCATGTAATTAATGTAAATATTAACATTAACTAATTAGAACGAATGATTGATTTTAACTATTCACAAGGAGTTCAGAAAATGTGTTAGAAATGGAAGAAGTATACTAGTTAAAAATTTTTTATATATTGTAATAAATGATGTTTAAAAGAAAATTTGCTTCCCAAATTTTCTAGAATTCTAGTACAATATGTTTCAGATCGTGCTATCTGCTTAATTTCTTTATAGCAATCCCATCCGTTTTAAGTGGCTTTAGGAATTTTGTTTGTATTTATAATTCCAATAACTGTAATGTCCCCTTGTTCAAGGATTCTTAACTGAGGTTCAATGACCACTTAGTTGTCCTATTAGTGGATTTCAAGGGAGGGTATCCATGCACATTTGAGGTTGCGTATAAATCTTCATATTTACTTATATGCTTTCCCTAGGGGGAGGGTCTTTTAAGTTTCAAGAGCTTTTCCAGGGGCTCCGAGTTGTCTCAGGTATTGGGATGGCTGAGTCCTGAAGTCTGCCTAATTTTTCATAAAACATCTGACCACAAAATAAATATATGTGAGCAGGAAATAGGAATAGTAAAAGTGATGAAGACTGCAAATAAAAGTACAGAAAGTACAGGTTTTATTGCTTTAAATGCCTGTAGCTGTGATAAGAGCAGATGAATTTTGATTGGCACAGTAGAAGTAAACATTTAGCAAGGTCCTCGACCAAATTCTTACGTGTATCTCATCTTATGAAAAGCACTTTGGTGGTGCTGTGAGTGATAAAAACATAAGGCACAGACTTGCTATATAGATTCATGTACACTTCAGTTTAATATGCCATGGGGACATTGAACTTTGATGAAGAAAAGATTGATCCCATCTGGGAGATTTGGAAGGGCTTCTGGAAAAACTGGTTTGAGCTGGTTCTTCAGTAGATAACCTGAGGGAGAATGACTAAGGGAGAAAATCATTGCAGGCAAAGGAAATAGGTTGATATAAGGTGAAAGGAGAAGATCAAGGGTCTATTTGGGTCAGGGAGTGGAACATTATGACAAATATAGGTGGTTCTTAGGGAGTGGAATATAATGGAGAATGATACTTGAAAGATAGGTAGAGGCCAAATAAATATTTGAATGCTGGGTTGGGCATTTGTACTTTATTCCATAGTTGGTGGGAGTCATCAAAACTTTGTGAGTATAGAGTAACATGATCATATTCTTGTTTAAGAGCATGGTTTTTTTGTTGTTGTTGTTATTTTTTTAAATATATTTTATTGATTTTTCACAGAGAACAAGAGAGAGGGATAGAGAGTTAAAAACATCGATGAGAAAGAAACACTGATCAGCTGCCTCCTGCACACTCCCCACTGGGGATGTGCCCACAACCAAGGTACATGCCCTTGGCCAGAATCGAACCTGGGACCCTGGAGACCTTAGGCCAACACTCTATCCACTGAGCCAAACCGGTCAGGGCCAGGAACATGGTTTTAGAAAGCAGTGTGTAGGATGGGTCAGAGAAGGAAAAGACTGAAGAAGTCTACAATACAGAAAACCATGTTGAAATAGTCCAGTGGGACATGATGAAGAGCCTTATTTGTGAGAATATGTCAATGAAGTGTATATATATATATATATATATATATATATATATATATATATATGAATATCACTCTATTTTTTAAGCTTTTATGTTTAATTGGATGTGGTTGTTAAATAGAAGGATACATAGAAGATGATTGTCAAGTTTTAATTTCAATTCCTTGGGCAATTAGTGATGCCATTTACTAAACAGTGAAATAGGGTTAAAAACAAACAAACAAGAAATTCGGAAGGGAGGCAGATGTGTTCTATTTGAGCATGTTTTAAAGATGCTTTTCGAAGAGTCTAGTCCACAGCTGTAAATGTGAGTGTAAAAAGATGAGGACTTGAGACATGGACAGGAAAATCATTTGCAACCTTGTGATTGTTGAGTCATGTAATAAAATTTTTAATAAAATTTTGACCCAAAAGAAGAGGGTCAGACCAGAGGGTGTTAAATACCACAGATGTTCTCTGAGTAGGAATGGGGTTGTGGCCAATGTGTTTTGTTATTAGAAAGACATTGGCTTTGGGAGAAGATATAAAATAATCAATGAAGCAAGGTGCTAGAGCAAGGGTCAAATACTATAAAAAGAATAGATATAAAATAGCCAAAGAGCATTAAAAAAAAGGATTGTGAGCTATGAAATTGGAGTGACTTCAAAAGGTAAGGACCAATAGACTCCTGATAAGGCTTTGAGCCTCTAGAGCAACAAACTTTTGGCTGAACTTGACAGCAAGCAACAATAGCTTGTTCCCATTTTACAAGTGTTACCACATCAAATTTTGCTCTGTGCAAAGAGAATTCAAGAGAAACCAAATGTCAGGTTGGTTTCCATCTGCTTTATAAGTATGCACTCCTTTAGCATTTGTGCTTTGATGACGGAGACACAAAGCATCCCACAGATTTACAAAGAAGTTGTTTTAAATATAAAATATTTATTCAGGCTCAAGGTAAAACTCTGTCATGGTTTTTATTAGTAAACCATAAATCAAACTCTACACTCAAACACCACCTGTTAGAAAAATGGACGTTTCTGGGAATGTTGTCTTGGTTTCCATAAACAAGTTTTATTGAGTTTAATATAACAGTCTCCCGGATTAGATTTGTGTTTCCCTATTGTGATCTACCCTAACATAACGAAGAAAGCACCCTCATGGCCTTTATTTTCTGGCTATTATCCCTAAAGTCTATTCCAAGGGAAGTGCAGAAAGAGAGTAAAATTTGTAATTAGTACAACTGAATTTAATCTGAAAATTATATTGACATATGATAAATGTAACACTGTGCTAAGAGCAGTAGGGCCTTCAAAAATGTAACTAATAGTACTGCAATGAGAATTACCAATTTTTGGAGATCTGTGAATCATGGTCTTAAACATTTTATATTTCAGTAACTTAATATTGTATTACTATATTTCAGATAAGAAAACTAAAGCTCTGTAAATCAAGTAATTTCTTTAAGATCTACTCTTCAAGGAGTAGAAAGGAATTTCTGTGCTTGGAGCCTTTTTGTCCTAGCTCATAAGAACAGATTTTTATATTTCCAGAAAATGTAAAGCTGATTGGTAAGCATAGCCATTATTAAATTTTAAATGACATAAACTTATAGTTATATACATTTTAAAATATAAAAATGCTCACTATTCATCACTTCCTAATTAATTTACCATCTTTTTACTTCCATTGCTGCTTCTGAAGTTACGTCTACTTTATCTGCATAATGACAATACTGCTTTTGCTTATCTCTTTCCAGCTCTGTGTTCAGTGATACCATGTTCACTGCTTGAAATTGGCCATCATGAGAGTATTTGCACCACAGAAAAATTGTCAAACACTATAAATCAGGCCTTTCCTCCTCCCCCCAAACCCCATATAGGTAGTTGTTACGCATTTACCAGCATACACATGGTGTGCTGACTACCGAGTCTATGCTGCCTAGTGGGGGACATTAAGAATATGTTCATAGGTGACCACATACCCCTGGCTTTGTGCATGTAGCACTGTGCAAAAAATATAATAGAAAGCACATGAAACTTCATTACAGACAGAGATCTAGACAACAAGAACAGATTCAGAGAAAGGTTGTTGAAGGAGTTAGCATTTGCTTTTGGCCTTCAAAGATAGGTCCAGTTCAGCCTTGTGAAGCTGTGTGGGAGGGAAGAGCAGGAAAAATGTGAGTGATGGAAAGAGGATGATACACATGAAGTGTGCAAGGGACACAGTAAACAGTTTGTTTTGGGGGAAGCATGGGGCATATACGGGGAGGGGGAGGGGAATGTTCGCTCCATGTTGTGTGAGGAAGGCCCTGTGATAAGCTAAGAAGGTTGGATTTTTCCATCAGGCATTTGAAGGGTTTGATTGGGGTTTAATAAAATCAGAGCTTTGTGTGCGAACAGGATAGAGGAGACAGAAAGGAGAAATTACAGTGAGGAGACAATTGTGGTGTTGTGGAAGAAATTAAAAAGGGTTCCAAAATCACTGTGGAAGTCAGGAGGCAATGGGAGACTCCCTTAAGAGGATTTGGTGACTGCTGAGATGTGAACAATCAGAATGAAGCTGAAGATGTCTCAGAAACTAGAGTCTGGGAAACTCAAAGCCAGAACCTACAAACTTTGTGTAGAAATGTCTTCTCACACAGCTCACCACCTAGTTTAGAAGTTGGGAGCTGTTCTTTATAGGAGTCCCAAGAAGTGTACCATCTCAGGTTATAGCTGCTCATTATTCCATTGAATATTCTGAGGGTGCCTAATGACAACTTACTAGGCACCTCAGAATATTTGGCTCTGAATTGGACACTTTCAAATTAGGGTACCAGTCAGGAATTGGCAACTAATACTTCCCCAGATTGACAAGTTTGTTTGGCTTAATTTGGTGTACTTTTCTTATTGGGTCAACATAACTTTTTTTTTTATTCTTCCATTTTACATTTGAATTGTTTTATGAATATTTGCATATAATATTTACTGAAAATCATCCTGATAATTTTTTCATTCCAATGTTAGGGTCATGGCAGAAAAATGGGCCCTTTTGTGTTGATTTTCACATATTTCACATCAGTTCGTGCACCTAAAAGTATACCCATTTCTACACTTACTATAATTTTTTGTGTGTGTTCATTTTTTTCTTCTTCTTGAGCTTATATTGAAATCATAACATCTGATTTTGTCACAACTCTACAGCTTTCTTGTTTTGATATCTTGGACAAATAATAGCTTCAGTTCTCTGAATCATTTGAACTTATTTGAATACTGAGAATGACCAATATTTCTACTTCCCAGTGTTTTTATTTTCATTATGTCTTTTTATTCTCATTTAATCTGGAATAATTCCCCTGCTTTTTAAAAAGTCTTTGTATAGCATTGTCAATTTTAAAGAGCTCTGCTCAGTCCTCTTGTAGACTATTCCACATTCTGGATTTGTGTTATAGCTTCCTGATGAGTAGATTCAGGTTAAACATTTTTTTAAAAGAATATCCCTTAGGTGGTGTGTCCTTCTTAGGAGACACGTGTGTCATCAGCTTGTCTTTTCACACTTTGTACCACATGCTGTTGGCCCTCAACCAGTCCCAAGAAGACCACAACTTTTCTCAGACTCTGTGCTGAAGTCTTAAAACAGGAGAGGATGGGGGAAGAGAAAGAAAGGAGGGGAATGGGGACTCAGCAAGGGAGGGGTTAAGTGGAGCTGTATAATCAAGAGATTGGGGAAGGGGTGAGGATGAAGATCACAGGGGATGAGGCATGGAGGAAGAGGGATTTTCTTGGGAGGGGTTGTACTGAAAATGTGAGGATCTAGATAGTAACAGGGTAAGTGAAAATTAGGCAAAGAAAGGAGGATGAAATTTCTTATTTCCTCTCTCCTGGTTGTTGAATTAGACTGGGGGGAGGCTGCTTAGAGATTGGACCCCTTGGGTCCGCCCACTCCTCCACAGATATTTTATTTTATTATTTATTTATTTATTAAATTTTGTTTTATTGCTTAAAATACTACAAAGAATAGTACATATGTCTCCTTTTTCCCCCCTTGACCTTCCCCTGGCCTCCCCTATCCCACAGTGTTTGTGTCCACTGGTTATGCTTATATGCATGCATAAAAGTCCTTTGGTTGATCTCTTAACCCTCCCCCTCCACCCAATCCTCCCTGGCCTTCCTGCTGTAGTTTAACAGTCTGTTTGATGCTGCTCTGCTTCTGTATCTATTTTTGTTCATCAGTTTATAATGGTCCTTATTATCCATAAATGAGTGATGTCATGTGGTATTTATCTTTCATTGACTGGCTTATTTCACTTAGCATAATGCTCTCCAGTTCCATCCATGCTGTTACAAATGGTAAGAATTCCTTCTTTTTTTACAGCAGCATAGTATTCCATTGTGTAGATGCACCAGTTTTATAATCCACTCATCTGCTGATAGGCACTTAGGCTATTTCCAAATCTTAGCTATGATAAATTGTGCTGCTGTGAACATAGGGATACATATATCCTTTCTGATTGGTGTTTCTGGTTTCTAAGGATATATTCCTAGAGGTGGGATCACTGGGTCAAATGGGAGTTCCATTTTTAACTTTTTGAGGAAACTCCATACTGTCTTCCATAGTGGCTGCATCAGTCTGCATTCCCACCAACAGTGCAAGAGGGTTCCTTTTTCTCTGCTTCCTCTCCAGCACTTGTCGTTTGTTGATTTGTTGATGATAGCCATTCTGACAGGTGTGAGATGGTACCCCATTGTTGTTTTGATTTGCATCTCTCTGGTAATTAGTGATTTTGAACAAGTTTTCATATCTCTCTTGGCTTTCTGAATGTCCTCTTTTGAAAAGTGTCTATTTAGGTCCATTGCCCATTTTTTTATTGGATTGTTTGTCTTCTTTTTGTTAACTTGTATGAGTTCCCTATAAATGTTGGAGATTAAAGCCTTCTCAGTGATAACATTAGCAAATATGTTCTCCCATGCAGTGGGCTTTCTTGTTGTTTTGTTGGTGGTTTCTTTTGCTGTGCAGAAACTTTTTATTTTGCTGTAGTCCCTTTTGTTTATTTTCTCTTTAGTTCCCAATGCCCTTGGAGCTGTATCAGTGAAGAAATTGCTTCGGCATATATCTGAGATTTTGTTGCCTTTAAATTCCTCTAGTATTTTTATGGTTTCTCGTCTTACATTTAATTCCTTTATCCATTTTGAGATTATTTTTGTGTATGGTGTAAGTTCATGGTCTAGTTTCACTTTTTTGCATGTATCTTTCCCATTTTCCAAACACCATTTATTGAAGAGACTATCTTGACTCCATTGCATGTTCTTGCCTCCTTTGTCAAATATTAATTGAGCGTACTGGTTCCGGTCAATTTCTGGGTTCTCTATTCTGTTCCATTGATCTATATGTCTGCTCTTGTGCCAGTATCATGCAGTTTTGAGAACAGTGGCTTTGTAATATAGCTTGATATCTGGTATGGAGATCCCACCTACTTTGTTCTTCTTTCTCAGGATTGCTGCCACTATTCAGGGTATTTTTTTATTCCAGATGAATTTTTGGAGAGTTCATTCTAGGGCTGTGAAATATGCCATTGGTATTTTAATGGGGAGTGTGTTGAATTTATAGATTGCTTTGAGTAGTATGGGCATTTTAATGATATTGATTCTACTAATCCATGAACATGGTATGTTCTTCAATCTGTTTATGTCTTCCTCTATCTCTTTTTTCAACATCCTTTAGTTTTCTGAGTAGAGGTCTTTTACCTCTTTAGTTAAGTTTATTCCTAGGTATCTTAGTTTTTTTTTTTTGGTGTGATGGTAAATGGGATTGCTTTTTTAGTCTCTTTTTCTGTAAGTTCACCATTGGTGTATAGAAATGCCATAGATTTCTTGGCATTAATTTTGTATCCTGCTACATTGCTAAATTCATTTATTAAATCTAATAATTTTTTGATGGAGTCTTTAGGGTTTTTTATGTACAATATCATGTCATCTGTGAATAAGGACAGTTTTACTTCTTCTCTTCCAATTTGGATGCCTTATTCTTCTTGTTTAATTGCAATGGCTAATACATCCAGTATTATGTCGAACAGGAGTGCTGTCTTGTTCCTGTTCTAAGGGGAAATGGTTTTAGATTTTGCCCATTGAGTATGATATTGGCAGTGGTTTTTTCATATATGGCTTTTTTTTATGTTGAGGTATGTCCCTTCTATTCCCACCTTGCTGAGAGATTTTATCAAAAATAGGTGTTGGATTTTGTCAAATGCTTTTTCTGCATCAATTGATATGACTATGTGGTTTTTATCTCTTAATTTGTTTATGTGATGTATCACATTTATTGATTTGCAGATATTGTAACATTCTTGCATCCCTGGGATAAATCCTTCTTGGTAATGGTGTATGATCTTTCTGATGTACTGCTGGATTTGATTTGCTAGGATTTTGTTGAGGATTTTGGCATTTATGTTCATGAGGGATATTGGCCTGTAATTCTCTTTCATTGTGTTGTCTTTACCCACTTTTGGTATTAGGGTAATGCTGGCTTCATAGATGAGCTTGGAAGTGTTCCTTCCTTTTGAATTTTTTAGAATGGTCTGAGAAGGATAAGTTTTAGTTCTTCCTTGAATGTTTGGAAGCCAGCTGGCCCTGGGTTTTTGTTTGCTGGAAGCTTTTTGATGACTGCTTCAATTTCTTCCATAGATATTGGCCTATTGAGATTTTTGGTCTCTGTGTCATTTATCTCTACTCTGATCTTTATTATCTCCTTCCTTCTGCTTACACTGGGCTTTTCTTGTTGCTCTCTTTCTAACTCTTTGAGTTGTAGGGTTAGTTAATTTACTATTGTTTCTTGTTTTTTGCAGTAAGCTTGTAGAGCTATGAACTTCCCTCTCAAGACTGCTTTCGCTGTGTCCCAAATGTTTTGGATTGTTGTGTCTTCATTGTCATTTGTTGCCATGTTTTTTATTTCTTCTTTGATCTCTCTGGTAAACCAGTCATTGTTTAATAGCATGCTATTTAGTCTCCATGTGTTTGATTTTTTTGGATTGTTTTTGTTGTCATTAATTTCCAGTTTTATGCCATTGTGATCTGAGAATATGCTTGATATGATTTCTATCTTCTTGAATTTGAAGAGACTTTGCCTGTGACCCAATATATGGTCTATCTTTGAGAATGACTTGTGTGCACTTGAGAAGAATGTATATTCTGTGGCTTTGGGGTGAATTTTCTGAAGATGTGAATTAAGTCCATCTGATCTAGTGAGTCATTTAGAATTGATGTTTCTTTGCTGATTTTTTGTTTAGAGGATTTGTCCAGTGGTGATAGTGGGGTATTAAAGTCCCCTAGTATGATTGTATTGATGTTAATCTCTCCCTTGATATCCTCCAGAAGTTTTTTTATGTATTTGGGTGCTCCCATATTGGGTGTGTATATGTTTACCAGAGTTATTTCTTCTTGTTGAATTGCTCCCTTCAGTATTATGAAGTGGCCTTCCTTATCTCTTTTTATGTCCTTCACTTTGAGATCTAATTTGTCAGATATAACTATTGCTACCCCAGCTTTTTTTTTTTTTTTCATTTCCATTTGCTTGAAAAACCTTTTTCCATCCCTTCACCATCAGTCTATTTGCATCTTTTTTTCTTTGGTGGGTTTCCTATAGACAGAAGATATATGGGTCATGTGTTCTTATCTATTCAGTTACCCTATGTCTTTTCATTAGGGAATTTAATCCATTTACATTTAAAGTTATTATTGATAGATACTTCTTTGTCGCCATTTTTAATCTTTACCCCCATGTTCCTTCTTCATTTCCTATTTTTTTCTTTTTACAGAGACCCTTTAACATTTCTTGCATTGCTGGTTTGGTAATAACAAACTTCCTTAGTCCTTTTTTGTCCGTGAAGCTCCTGATTTCACCCTCAATTTTGATTGATAGACTTGCTGGGTATAGTATTCTTGGATTCAGAACCTTCCTTTGCATGACTTTGTATATTTCATTCCATTCCCTTCTTGCCTGATGTGTTTCTGTTGAGAAATCAGTTGCTAGTCTGATGGGGATCCTTTGTAGGTAAATTTCTGTCTCTCTCTGGTCACTTTTAAGATTCTTACTTTGTCATTGGTGTTTGCCAATTTAATTATAATATGCCTTGGCATTGGTCTTTTGGGATTCATTTGCTTTGGGACTCTATGAGCTTCTTGAATTTGTGTGAGTTTTTTCTTCCCTACACCAGGGAAGTTTTCTGTAATTATTTCTTCAAACAAGCTTTCTATTCCATGCTCAGTTTTCTCTCCTTCTGGCACCCCTATTATGTGGATGTTGTTTCTTTTCCTGTCATCCCAAATTTCTCTTAGGTTCTCCTCTTGCTTTTTAATTTTTTTTTTTCTAGAAGCTGCTCTGCTTGGGTATTTTTCCTACTTTGTCTTCTAGCTCACTTATGAAGTCCTCTGCTTCTTCTAGTCTACTGTTGATGCTTTCTATTGAGTTCTTTATAGCAGTGATGTCATTTTTCATTTCTTCTTGGTTCTTCTTCATTTCCTCTTGGTTCTTAAACATATTGTTGAATTTGTATGCCATTCTTTTCATCCACCATATGACCATTTCTCTGAATTCTTTCTCTGACAGGTTGCTTGCCTCCATTTCATTTACTTCCTTTTCTGGTGATACCTGTTTTTCTTTCATATGCGGGCTGTTTATTTGTCTCCCCATGATCTCTCTTCTCTGGGTGTCTGGTTATGTAATTATCTCCTCTTCTGTGTTGATTTAAAGGCTCAAAATACAGCACAACAAGGCAAAATGCACAAGGTAATGAACACAAATGTGTTCAAAATATTAAAAACCCCAAATAAAGGTGACACCAGAGAAAAGAGAACTAGGGATAAGAAAGAAAGAAGAAGAAAAAAAGAAAAAGGAGAAAAAGAAAAAAAAAAGGGAGTGTAAAAACGAAATTGGGAAAAGGAAAAAAAAAAAGTAAGAGAGAACAGAAAGAGAATGAAATAGAAGATGGGAAAAAACTATATCGGGGAAAAACTCCAATAGAACAGCCACTAATTTCAAGAAATGCCAGCAACAAGTACCTAGAGATGAATGCAAACTACAAACAACAACTAATATCAAGTGAGGTGAAAGAAAAGAGAGGCAAAAAAATAACCAAAAAAAAAATGACGACAACAAAAAACAAAAAGAAAAAGCGAAAAAATTCTCACAACCAGGCATAAAAAAATAGTATAATCAACAATCAAGCAAACAATAGCAAAACGACAAATAGAAGAAATAAATTGGATAGTGAAGAAAAAGAAGAGTGAGGTGTGTATGGACTTAGAGCAGGGGATTGGAAATTAGATATATAAGTATGGTGACATTTTAACAGGGGGTAAAAAGAGAGAGTAAGGAAAATCTAAAGCAGGAATAGGGTAAGAGAAACAGGACAACAAAAGGGGGAAAGTGAGGAAGAGAGTTTTGGCATAAAGCTAAAGTTGAGATAGAGTAAAATGATGCTAAAGGAAAAATGAAAATAGAATGTAGAACACTAATCCCAAAATAAAATAAAGAGAAAATAATTTTTTTAAAAAAATGTAAAATAATAGGAGCAATAATATTGATTTAAACAATGTAATAATTAAAAAAGTAAAATCAAGTGAGGAAAAAAGAAAAAAATTTGTTTCTTAAGTATAAGGTGAAAAAAATAAAAATATGCATTAGTGAGGGTCATTCACTTCCTCTACTCTTCTGTTTGGCATTACTTTGCCCTGTTAGGTATTCAGGAAAATATTGAAGTTCCCTGTGATACACTGCTCCTCTGTGTTGTAAACCACAGTCCTGATTTTAAAGCAGGCAGTATTTCTTTGTTTCCCACACTGCCTTTATTTGTGTTTACAGAAGAGTCATTTTGTGCTTCAACCCCTGGGTGACAGTGTTTCTGGAGTGACCTCCAGGGCTATAAGTCCTCTCTAGCCAATATTTAGGTTTTGTTTTCCCTGTTGCTCTTAATACTGGTTTAGGAGAATGGACTGCCCAGACCTGGTTTCTTGGTCCGTTACTCCTGCTCTGATTTCCAGGTTCCACAAAAACAACTTTCCCCTGCAGTCTCTGTGAGTGACCCCAATTGAGCAATCCTATGTATTGGGTTTAATAATAAAAAGCAAGGTTTAACGAGAAAAACAAAACAAAATAAAAGGAATTCAAGTGACTGTGAGCTCGCAACCTCCACTGTCCAGCTCTGCGTGCAATTCTCCCACTGTCTCTTCCACAAGTCCTCTCTCCCCTGGCACTAAGCAGCCAGCACACTGGCAAAATCAGAGGCTGCCTTTTTGCACCTAGTCCAGCCATGGGCTGATTTTTTTAGAGTTCCTTTCTGCCAGCAGCGCTGCGGGTCTCCTTCCCACTAATGGGTCACGCTGGCCCTAACAGCCGAGGACTTTGTGGGAGGAAGACTTTCCCTGCGTGCATGCCTTCTCTCCAACCTGGATTACAAACCACACCTTTATCTAGGTGAAATCTGACCTTTCCATGAAGAGGCGCAGGGCTCATCTGAGTCCATGTATTCTGGCTGCTTGAGATCCAGTGTTCCTGGGTTCGTAGCTGGTCCATGGGTGTGTGGTTGCAGGGCCCCTGAGTGTACAGGCTTCTAATAACAGCCACCCAAGATGGTGTGGTCTCTGCAGCAGAGCCGGCTGCTCCAGGAGAGACTTCAGCAGCAGTGGAGGCTTCCCAGTTAGGGGAGCCCCATCCTGCGGTCTCCAACAGTCCCCTGGCTGCAAACTGTGTCCCAGTTGAATCTCCTCTGCCAATTCGGGCTGGATGTTACTCGTTTCAGCTGCTCACCCTACCAGCTCCAGGACAAGGTGAGGGACACATCAGCTATACCGCCGCCATTTTCCCCTCCCCAGTATTTTTAAAATATCAAAAGGAATTTTATCTACAAAAAGTTTTCTGTATATTTTAATGTGCTATTTAAAACTGTTTGATCTTATCCTTTCATTGCAAGAAAGCAATATTGTTGAAGTGTATTTCTGAACTTTAATAATATGCAAAAGAATGAGATCCATTGAGGTAGACTTGTCGACATATTCGGCAAATATTTCTAAACCTGCATTTTAAAATGTTCTTTGTAGATTTCTCTGAGCTGTACAGCACTTGCTTTATCATGAGCATGGCATGTGCATCTTAATGCTACTTCCTCAATTGTTTTGTTTTAAATCTGAAATTTAAAACACTGTCCCTTCTGCCTTGCCTTCTGGGGAGCTCTTTAGCTCATACTGTGAGGAAGAAGAATGCCGCGGATGGACATCAGCTCTCACATTCAAATGTCTGCGTCCTGAAGAGCGCATGCAGCCGATCTCCACCTAGCCACACCCCTCTCTAGAAGCCTGGGGAGCACATGGCATTTTGACACAAGCTGGGATTAATTTAGGATCAAAGTTGTCCCTCCATCTGCCTCTTTCCAATGATTTAGTATGGTTTATAGAGCTTTGTTGGTTCATTGTTATAAGTTTGGTTCAAAATCTTACCCCTACTTGGAAGTATTTTGGTTTTAATGCGAGTGTCACTCTTAGGACACTAACTCTGGAGTCAGATCTGTTTATTCTCCTGCCTTATAAAGTCAGAAGGGACCTTCCTTCTCTCTGTGCCCTTTGTAACAAAGACACGTCTGGGGGGATGCTCGTGGCTTTGCTGGTTGCATCTGTTCTACAGACTTTAATTGATGCCCTTCCTGCCTGCTGGAGCAATACATGTTGCTGTGCTTACTATGGTTAAATTATTTATCAGAATTGGGTGATTCAGCTACTTTAAGATTTGAAATCCCTTTACACGATGAATTGTCTCTTCCCTTTCTGAAATATACTTTTGGAAATAGGGCTGACGTCTTTGTTATTTCTCTCATTGTTAAGCTGCGTTTTAACTGCTAATATATTTCCTTGCAGCAAGCAATTGCCAAGCAACTGAAAGCATAAAGGGAAATTTGTACTATGCAAATGAGGGACTTAATGCATTAATTAGATGGATTGGAACATTGTATTTCCATGTGTTTCATGCCTTAATTCTCAAACTGAGACTTGGAACCGCTGGGAGGGGAGGGCTGTGATGGAGTTCCAAGAGAATTTTGGAAACCAGACCGTTGGAGTTTTGAAAAGCTGTGTGGTCATGGAAGGAGCCAAATGAAGTAGGAAAGAATGATGGATTCTCTTGAAAGCGTGTTGTTATGTTATAATGAGACAGTAGCTCAGAGTTCTAAGTGCTATTTGATAGACGTGGTCTCTAATAAAAACTGTACTTCCTTTCACTTTCTGTAGAGATAGAATAAACCAGCAAACCCCATTCCTCCTTTATCAGAGGGAAGCCCCAAATTGAAAGAATTTAACCGGAGCTGGCATCCTGATGCTGGCACTATTCCTTCTGGATAGAAAGGCAGCAACCAGTGACAGCTTCCACAGTGTCTCTTGTAGCACAGCCAAGCCTCTGTCCCAGCAAGAAGGAGCTAATGCTTCTTAGTCTAATGATGGTGGAGGGAACTTAGGTGGGGAGATTTTTTTTTTTTCAAAATAGCAAGGCTAAACTCATGTTAACAGGAAAATCTTCCATGATATTAATTTCTTTTTGTTCATTCAATATTTACTCATAAAGTTTATTGAGCACCTACTATATATTATATGCTAGGGGATAAATTAGACAACTAAACAGACACAGCCCTCTTCTTGCGGAGTTTAATCTGATGAGGAATCATATCATGGTTGAATATATAGTAATTTTAAAAGGTGCTTCCATTAAGAGGAATGCAGTTCTAAGAAAATATATTTCCAGGGCCTTGGCGCGGGTGGAGAAGAGGGAAATCAAGAAAGGATTATCTGAGAAACTGTCATAACAGGAGCCAGAGGGCAAGTTCATATTCAGGTGGTGTTGATGAGTTAATGACAGAAGAATCAGCAAAGAATTTTTGAAGAATTGACAGAAGACCAGTGGTGCTGGAGTCCAGAGCAAGGGATAGGATGGTGAGGCAGGAGAGGTGTGAGGGCAGGATCATCAGCATCCTGTAGATCATGTCCATGACATGGGTCCTCATCCAGAGAGCAAGGGAAGACACACATGTTCTATGTAGGGGGCAACACTGTAAGTTCTGGGACTGAGGTCTTGCCTCTGGGGGTGTGCTAATATTTATAGACATGATATATATATATATATATATATATATATATATATATATATATATATAAAATTTCTTGGTTAAGCTGGTTAGTTAAAGTTGGGCTTTTGTCACATGATCACCTATGAACCTGATCACCAAGGTAGGAAACTTGAAGTTACCTTTGACTCTTCTTTCTCCTTTTATATCCACCATAAGTTGCTAAGTTGAACAATACCACCTATAAAATATATTACAAATTCTCTTCCCCTTCTTAGTACCACACTTCCTATTTGGTTTTATTATTTTTGATGAACACTAATTTCAATCTTTTCTTTTTGGCAAGGCTTGTTTTCTTTAAATATGTACATTTTAAATTAATGCAGTCATCCTGGCACTGATAACATAAGACTCATTTGATTCAACTCTTTTGGCATAGGGACAGGTTGAAAACCAAATAATTAAAATAATCAAGCTTCCTCCCTCTCTCCCTTTCTCCTTCCCTCCCTCCCTCCCTCCCTCTGTCCCTTCCTTCCTTCCTCCCCTCCTTCTATTAGCTTTCAACAGACATCCTGATATCATCCTGAGCTCTATCTGTTCTTGATTCTCATGAATCCTTAACCATCCCATACCATTGTCTCCCACTCTAGTCTTCATCCTAACTCTTGGCCCAACCCTTGTCTCATCCCAGAAAACAGATTGTATTTACTCCACTTTCTCCATAAAATTCATCATTGTGCCATAGATAGCGTCTTCTCTTAATCTAGGGTGGGGAACATCAGACCCACAGGCTGTGTAACACCCGCAAAATCATTTGGTCTGGTCCTACCAAGGCATTAGGAGTGAGGTAATTAAATGTTTGACCATATATACCAGGCTAATTGTTAAGTCCATAATGTCGCATGGCCCTTAAATGATGTTATAAGTATCCAAATGGCCCTTGGCAGAAAAAAGATTCCTCATCCCAGATCCAGAGGATAAATTTCAAACCTCTAAATGCAGCTTTAAGCATTTCTATTGCCTGTTGCCATCACGGATTCTCAGATATCTCTCCTCATCATTCATACACTTACATCCTGACTCATCCAAATCAGCCCATTTTGCTGGACCTCTATGCCTTTTCTCATCTTGTTTCATTTGAAAAGAAAGTTCTCTTCATGTATCATCACCTGGTGAAAGCCTCCTTTCCCTGTTGTGACTCATTCGAATATAATGGTTCCTGATGCCAGAAGGCAGAACTAATTATTTCCAGAAATACCATCGCTTTCTTTCTCTAGTGAAGTCCCTTCTTTTATCCGCCTGTGTCATTACTAGGGGTATGTGCCTCTCTTTCCCCTCCACTAGACAGAGAGCATGTATGGGGCAAGGGCCATGGTTCTCCATCTTTGGATATTCCCAATACACTATAATTGTAGAGACCTACTTTGAAAATGTAACACCACCTATAAAAATTTTAGAGAAATAATAAAGTTTACCTACAGAGAGAAAGACTTCTTATATTATGGTCAAGTTAATTTTGTGCAAATTGTCCTCATGGGCCTCTGAGAAAAATGCTATTCCTCCCCCCACCAATGAAGATAATACCACATGGGCCTACTATACTATGTTAGGAAAATGTTTTATTGTTTTTGTTCATTTGAAGCCTGGCAGGCTATCTCCCTTTTAATATGTTAATTTTTCTATTTTGCTTTTCCACTGTTTATACAATTTTCCCTTGCTATGGCATATTGTAAAAAGGGAAAATGGTCTATGAAAACATCAAACTCTCCTTGTGATTTGCTACTTATATTTACAAGGAATTGTTTTCAAGAAAAATCTTTAATATTGGCATGCAAATTGTATCTCTGTGCATCATTCTTTGATAAATGTGTGAATGAAAGGTGTTGCCTGGGAGAGTTTAATCCCACATTATTTTTCCATTTAGTAAGAAAAAGTTTTAGTGTTTAGATGAATAAGTTTATTTAAATGATTTTAATACGGTTTAGGAAGCTCATCAATAATTATAATTAAAATAGACAGATTGGCTATTTTGGTTAATTACAACTATTTTCAGTATAAACATCCAAATATTAGGCATCTCTTGCATAGTCTTAATTTCTTAAGGTAGTCACAAAGTATGATTCTAGTGAAAATCTGAAATGCAATTTTGCTACTACGATGCAAGGCAATATAGTAGGAATATTGAAATTTTAGTCATAAGTGACATAAAATGGCAATTCAGTTTATATTCTTCGTAATCATTTTGATAACCTAATAACATACTAAAATTGCAGTTGGAGCAAGACCCCCCTGCCCCATGAACTCACCCTACCGTGTATCACACCTTATTCCCTTCATTAAAATGTTCATTTGATCAAGGATGTGGCTCATTCACACACGTAAATAAATAATCCACTTGCCTCACGTAAAGTTGAAAAAAGTCATAGGCTCTTTTTGGAAATAACCACATCTGGGGAATGAAAACAGCAGAGTTGAGAATCAAGAGCTCAGAAATGTGATATTGGGAATCTTCGTTTTTTTGGTTTGTTGTGGTGCAAGACCAATAAATATACATGACATTGGTGTATTTTGTTCTGTATTGCAAGTTCAATAATGAACACAATGCTTTTTTACTCCAAATCTGCTGCAATTGTCTTGAAAAAATGTCAGAACTGAAAAAGGTCTATTCATTTATTCACTATTCAGTGAGTGAATGAATGAATGAATGAATGAATAGATAAGTAAGATATCGTTTAGTTTTAGGTTAAAAATAATATATTTTTAAATCTTCTTCTGAGGCCAAACTTTTATTTATTTCAGAGAGAGAAGAAGGAAGAGAGAGAGAGACAGAGAGAGAGAGAGAGAGAGAGAGAGAGAGAGAGAGAGAGAGAGAGATGTGAGAGTGAAAAATTAACAGGTTGCTTCCTGCACACCCAACCACCAGGAATTGAATCTATAGAACCTGCAACCTAGGTATGTGCTCTAACCAGGAATCCAGTTCACAATCTTTCAGTGAATAGAAGATGCTCCAACCAACTGAGTCACACCAGTGAGGGAGGAAATAAAACATTTCTTGACATTTTTATTGGGTTATGTCACTGTCATGTTGACAGAATTTGAAGGTCAGATTGTGGGGATTTGGTACTGAGAAAGGAATGCAGAATGGGAACACATGTTTAATCATCTTTTTCATATTTTGTTCAGCTGAATTAATATGCTTCACAATAGTGAAAAATTTATCTCTCTATTATATTCCTTATTAGCTGAATGGATCTGTTGGTTTTCTGATTGCACATGAAAATATTTTGTAGCATTTTGTTGTGCTGTATGCTGGTCCTCATTCTAGGTGATATTTGTCTTTGCGAAATTTTAAACCCTTAAATCTGATTTCATTCAACTAAAGTATATTCTTCAGGAAGATTCTTTAGAACTACTTGAGAAAAGTAATTGAGGGTGTATAAATTCAGTTTTTGTCAGAATTAATGTACAAACCTGATTAGGTAATGTGAAGGTGAATTTCTTTATGAATAGAAGCAACTTTCTTTTTTTCTCAGAAATAAAAGCAAAGGGTTATCCAGCATGTTTGAAACTATTCACATTAGAGGGGTGTTTGTTAAAAATGAAGCTTGTGGCCTGGCTTGATAATCTTGGGGTCAGGGCTTGGGAATCTGCATTTTAATCAAGTGCCCCCAGCGATAATTAGGTACATTAAAGTTACAGAAGAACTAGTTTATAGGAATTTACCAAGTCAGAGCTAGATATCAAAATAGCCCCAGTAAGGAATGTTTCACATTGAAGGGGAACCCAAAAGTCTGCTGAATTAACAGTTTTCATCTAGCTTAGTTTTTATTTTTTTGTTTTTTTAAAGTAACTCTTGGCTATTTTTGGAAGTCCCCCCAAATAACTTCAAAGTAAAGCCCAAGAACAGTCTGGCAGATGTGGTCCCCATGTGGTAGCCAACCAGTCCTCCTTCTACTGCTCTCTTTCTCATGTGCTCATTTTACTGCCTACCTTACCCCTGGGAGGAGCTTCACTGCAACCCCCAACCATGGCCATTCCGAAGTTCAAGGTAAGAGACAGGTGTGTTCCAGGCTCCCTATTCTCAGGGTGCTGATTTCTGGACAAAGGTCCAAGTAATCTCAATATCCCTGAGCCCAACTTATGGCCTTGGTGATACTAGCTCTGTGGGTTCAAAGTTCCACTGTCACCCTGAACAACCACATCAGCATGTGAACTCACTGTGACAACCACAGGGCTTTGAATCGGGCTGCAGAGCTGAGCATGGAGGAGAAATTATCCCAGACTTCCATTTTATCAGTTACATATGCCCTCCTCTATTCTTAAAAGTTAAATTCTTCCTCAGCACCACTTAGTTCTTGGTGTTTTGCTTTTTAAAGGCTGGAGGTGTGTGTGTGTGTGTGTGTGTGTGTGTGTGTGTGTGTGTGTGTGTGTGTGTGTGTATACAGGTAGAGTTTGATCAGTGCCTTAAAAGGAAGTGAGAAATAGGCAATTTTAAAATAAAGGGTAAGTTTTTCATTCATGAAGGTCAAGGAGGTGTCTACTGCTTTCTGACACAATGTATTAAAAAAGTAGCAAGGATTGTTCGGAAGTAATATTACTCAACATTATTAGTCAAAAGAGAATAAATGTGTCTGTTACAATGAAGGGAACTTGAATATGCAAAAGTGAGAATAGGAGGAAGTTGCCAAAGGTCCTTCATATAAAATGAGGGATGTGCTGTTAAATATTTACCAACTGGTCCTCTCGCTCGCAAAATGAGCCAATTTCTGTTGTATAAATATTCCCACCATGGTCTATTTAAACCACTAACATGGCTGCAATTGGCTTGCAAAATTTCTAAATATTTAATAATCTCCTCTTGCTAGCTGGTAAGGTCACAGCAGTATAGTTGAAGAAAAGAAAGTACAGAAGAGATGGAGGTAAATATCTACTAACAATGTCCCAGGCACAGGGACAATTGGCTTCTTTCCAAAGGCAGCTTAGGGTCAAAATTGGAACTTCCCCAGGAAGCCTGTGTAGAGCAGCGGTCTCGATGGGGCAGGACTGCCTCCTGGAGGATTTATCTTCTAGGGAAATTAATGAGGAACATTTTTTTTCTCACAATTAACTGGAAGCCATGATGATTACCAAATAGAGGCCAAGGATATTAGACATTTTGCAGAGATCAGGTCCCTATTGTATAACAAAAAATTATCCCGAGCTTTGCACAAATTTCTAATGTCTTTCCGATAATCTTTCAGGTTTAAAAGGAAGAAAAAAACTGCTTAAAATGATCTGAGCCTAGAGCTTATCTCTGTTTTATATTTTGTATTTTTGACGTGGCATTATTATAAACTAGAGGTCTGGTGCATGAAATTCATGCACAGAGTGGGAGTGGGAGGAGGGGTGGTGTCCCTCAGCCTAACCTGCACCCTTTCCAATCTATGATCCCTTGAGGGATGTCTGACTGCATGTTTAGGCCTGATCCCATGGGATCAGACCTAAATGGGCAGTCAGACATCCCTTTCACAATCCAGGACTGCTGGCTCCCGACCTCTTACCTGCTGATTGCCCCTAACCACTCCCCTGCCAGCCTGATCAATGCCTAACTGCTCCTGTGCTGGTCTGATTGCCCCTAACTGCCCTCCCCATGCCAGGATGGTCCCCCCCAACTGTCCTCCTCTGCAGGCCTAGGTCCCCCCAACTGCCCTCCTCTGCCAGACTGGTCCCCCCCAATTGCCCTCCCTTGCTGGCCACCTTGTGGCAGCCATCTTTGACCACATGGGGAAAGCCATATTGTAATGGTCAACTTGCATATTACTCTTTTATTAGATAGGATAGAGGATATTCTAGGAATGTATGTATTATGCAAATAGAGGTATATTTGCATTTGTTGGCTTAAAAACTTACCAAGAACTGTTTAAATAGACTAATACTAGAATTGTTATATACAATATTTTGATGCAAAATCTAACTAGTTGATGCTGTCCTGAACAATGGATACAGCCGCTATGGGGCAATGCTTCTCAAATTTCAGGTGCACATAAATCTTGTTAATATAGAACATGAACAAGTAAGATTGAGATGGGGCCAGAGGTTTTGCATTTTTATCAAGTTCCCAGCTAATCCCATCTTATTGGTTTTGGGCCCAGCATCTACAGGTCTGGGCTAGGACTTTCAAGAAGAGAAAAATTATGGGAAATAAAAAATTTCTGTTTTTGCATTTTATGTGACACTTCATATTTCTGTGAGTACACTCTATTGATTGTGTTGTTGATAAATGTTTAGACGGTTTTCACTTTTATTTCTTTGCTATTATAAAGACTTGTGTACCTGTCTCATATATATACTAGTATGTGTGAAGGTTTCCCTTTCCCTCCTCATTCTCCTTTCCCACCTGCCCCCAAAATTGTTGGGTTGTAGGTTAAGTGTTAAAAAATTAATATGTAACTGTGGTCCACAGTGGTTATAATATTTTACTTCCACTAGTACTGCCTTCATGTTTCCATTGTTTTGTACACTCCAAAATTTAATATTGTTAAATTTATATAATTTTTACAATCCAAGGGAGGATGAGATAATATTTTGTCTTAACTTACATTTCAGTGATTACTAATGAGGTGGAGAATCTTTTCACATGTTTTTTGGGCCATTCACATGGATGGGTATTCTTATCTATTACAATAGAATTTCTGTGAGATTATCTTTTTTTAAAAATATATTTTATTGATTTTTTTACAGAGTGGAAGGGAGAGGGATAGAGAGGTAGAAACATCAATGAGAGAGAAACATTGATCAGCTGCCTCCTGCACACCTCCCACTGGGGATGTGCCTGCAACCAAGGTACATGCCCTTGACCGGAATCAAACCTGGGATCTTTCAGTCCACAGGACGATGCTCTATCCACTGAGCCAAACCGGCTAAGGCTGTGAGATTATCTTTTATTTTATTTTTATTTATTAGTGATATCTAGATTCTCATATATTACAGAAACAAATATTTTTGGTTTTATGTGTTGCAAATCATCTCTCAGTTTATTTTATATCTTCCATACTCTTTCTAATGTACAAAGAAATCTTAACTTTATTGAAGGCCAATTTTGAAGGTAATGCATCTAAATGTTTATTATTAGGAACTATATTTGCTATAGGTTTTGTATAGGTGCCTTTAACTTGTTAGGAAATCTCAATTATTTGTAACATTTTTATATCAAAAATTGATGTTATTTTATCAAATATATTTTCTGGATCTATTGAAATGCTTATATGGTTTTTCACTTTGATCTTTTAATGTGGTGAATTATAATGATAAGTTTTCCTTATTTAAGCCTCCCTTCTTTGCTTTCCCAGTATAAACCCACCTTGGGTGTATATTTATGGTTTAATTTGGTTTGCTAATACAGTACTTAGGAAAATCACTTCTAAATTCCTGAGTGAGATTGTTCTGAACTTCTCTTGCCATTCTTTGTCTTATCTACTTTTGGGTCAAGGTAATACAAGCCTCAGGATAGGAATCAGACGGTGATTCTTTGCTTTGTTTTCTGTTGGAGTTTATATAAAAAACATGTGGGCCAAATGTTTTTCTTGTGAAAAGGTTTTAAACAAGTTTTAAAGCAAGTTCTATGCAAGTTTTTAATTTTTTTCTATTTTTTAAAGTTAGAAATCTTTAGGCTATTTCCTCATGAATCCGTTTTAAAAATACGTTTTTCTAATAACTTGTCCATTTAGTCTCGTTTCCAATGCCTTGATATAAATCTGTTCATCATATTCTCTTATCCATTTTATCTGTGGTTGTATCTGTCTACCTTTTTATCCATGGCATATATTATTGTACAGAGTTTGTCCACCCATCCACCTGGCACTAGCAGAATCAGACACTGACACAGAGCAGTGCAGTGGAGAAAGATTGGCTATTTTATTATGAATGGTGCCATCCAGTAGGATGGGAAGCTAATGCTCAAAAGCCCAAACTCCTCTAAAAAAACAACAACAAAAAACAAAAACCCACACCATTTTATTGAATTTCAGAAAGAGAGGGAGAGACAGAGACATCAGTGTATGTGAGAGACATCAAGCAGCTGCCTCCTGCACGACCCCTCCTGGGGATGGAGCCTGAAACCCAGACATGTGTCCTGACTAAAAATTGAGCCAGCAATCTTTTAGGCTGATGCCCAGCCAACTAAACCACATTGGCCAGGGCAAGCCCAAACTTCATGATGACGTGCAGTTTACAGATTATATAGGGCAAAATTACAAGACACCATGGGCTAGCGGGTTTGTTGTCATGCTGGGCTGATTGGTTGGAGGAGAGGTAAGGGTAATGAGTGATTTCTTCAGGTCTCAGGACAGTGCAGAGGTGTGTTCTAGTTTTCCTTTATCTGGTTTCATGGAAAAGTAGCTAGGGAGTGACTCAACCTGAGGGTTCAGGAACTGAAACATAACTTAGGTTAAGATGTTATCTTTAGCCTCCCAGAGGTCCAAACCTTGTGACCATTAGTCAGATGCAGGCTACTGCCTCTGTGCCTTGAGGGTTGCTGATTATCTATGGGAAAGACTAGCTAAGTCTCTAAGGGATATATCTATGTTTATCTTTATGTCTATGTCTATGTCTATGTCTATGTCTATATCTATAATCTATAATCTATTGTCTATGTCTATCTAGATCTATATATCTATGTATAGATACAGTATATCTATATCTATTATCTACCTATTTACCTATCTAGAGGCCTGGTGCACAAAAATTTGTGCACTCAGGGGGGTCCCTCAGCCTGGCCTGTGCCCTCTTACAGTCTGGGACTCCTCGGGGGATGTCCACCTGCTGGCATGCCTGGCCAGCCTGGGTGAGGGGCTGATGGCCATTTCAGGCTGCCCACAGCCCCTTCAGGGTTCAGGTCCCTATTGGGGTGCTTGGCTGGGATTTATTCAACTTCTATAGTTGAAACTTTATTGCCTTGGTCCCCTGCTCAAAGCCTGGGTTGCCCCTGGCAACCCAAGGTCTCAGGCTGGCAAGTATCTGGGGTTTATCTTCTATAATTGAAACTTTGTAACCTTGAATAGAGTTCAGAGTCCGCAGGGCCCTGGCTTTCTCCATTGCCCGGGGCAAATCCAGCTCTGTGGCCACTGCCATCTTAGTTGAGTTAATTTGCATATTTGCTCCTGATTTGTGTGTGTGCGTAGCCTCCCTTCTTTGGGCATGGCTTGTGTGTGTAATGGAGTGAAGGTTAATTTGCATATTACTCTTTTATTAGATTTAATGGGGGGGGGAGAGAGAGAGAGAGAGATGATTTCTAGAGCTAGTATTTAAAACTAAATTTAATCAAAGTCATAGGAACCCTCAGTTTCATATGAGGTATTCCTGCCTTCTTTATGTTACCATTCTTACCAGAAGATTGTCTGTTTTGCTAGTTCTTGAAGAGTCAATTTTTCATTTTGTCAATTCTTTGTATTGCATATTTGTTTTTATTTTATTAATATCTGAAATATCTTCTTTAAAAATTTATTTTGACTGTTTTTTTATGCTGTTGCTAACAAAATATCTATCCATCATTTCTTTTCTGTTGTAAAAATATAAGGTTCTATTATTCCTTTTTAAAATATTTTTGCTGAACACTGCAAGTGTTAAAATATATTTTTATTGTTTGTTTCAAGTTTTTTTTTTAATTTCTGTTGTGTGTTTTTTTTAGCCACTATTTAAAATAATTTTTTTAGCTACTATTTAAAATAATTTTCTTAGCCCTAACCAGTTTGGCTCAGTGGATAGAGCATCGGCCTGTTGACTGAAAGGTCCCAGGTTCGATTCCGGTTAAGGGCATGTACCTTGGTTGCAGGCACATCCCCAGTCGGAGGTGTGCAGGAGGCAGCTGATGGATGTTTCTCTCTCATGGATGTTTCTAACTCTCTATCCCTCTCCCTTCCTCTCTGTAAAAAAAATCAATAAAAAAAAATATATATTTTAAAAAGTATCTTAGATTTCCTGAACATATGGAGATTTTTAATTTACCTTTTAGTCATTGTTATTTACTATCTTATTTTTCTTTGTGATATAAATCCTTCAAAATTGAGACGTTCTTATAAACTAGCATGTGGCAATTAAAAAAATTGTGCTTGAGAAAAATGCATATTCTTTCTGTTTATGTAAGTTTCTTGGGAAGTTCATTCCATCAAGGTTTATATTCTTTAAAGTTTTCTGTGTCTTTACTAATATTTTTGTCCTTTTGACCTATCAATAATTGAGATTTCCCACCATTGAGAACTTGCTCACATCTCCCCACAGTGCTATCAATTTTTCCCACGTATTAGTTATAAACCTGGCTGTAGGCATGATGTCTTTACTGGACTTTGAAAGCACAGGGCAGAACTTGTCACCTCCTTATACCCGAGGATGGCAGCTGCTGAATGCACACATGAATGAATGAATGCTCTGGGAAGGCTGAATGGATTTATTAATCTGACTTTTGTACAAAATGGAATACCACAGTCACAGGAGATAATCTGAGACTGTACAGAAATGGATTATGTCTGACAGAGATTTCCATTAAAGATCACTTCACAATAGGCCAACAATCTTGTAACATTAGTGCAGGACCTTCCATCAAATCATGTTTACTATCATCATGGGTTAGGGTTTCAGATGAAAGCAGTGGGAGTTCTAGAATTTGGAGTCATGCCTGTTAGTTAAGTGAAAGGCATTTCACACATTTGCTTTTATCAGTTTATTCATGCTGATAGGTGCTTTTAGAGGAAACTCACAGCTCATGAAAGGCTCTGAATGAAAAGATCCAGCGAACAAAGTCCTCTGTTTATCTATAGAATGTGCCTTAGGATGGATATCAGCAGTCCCACAAATTTCTCCTCTGTGTTTAAACACATAAATGGAGCAAGAGTAACTAAGATTTTCTTGGTGAGTGTGTGTGTAGCTTAAGTTAATAAATCAGAATTTGGGCCCATATATATCTTGAAAGTACATATCTAATACATGGGCTCATTTTACAGGGGAAACTAATTATTCTTTAAATCATTTGAAATATATTTAAAATGGTCAGAAATACTTCAGTGTTAACTCTGATCAAGTTTAAAAACAGTGTAATTCTGAACATAGTTCTGTTTAAAAGTATCAAATCAGTAACATAACTGCTTAAGAAATGAAAATGTGATCCTGCACTCATCATTCCCCCTTTTTTAGCATATGTGTCTGAGTAATCTTACAAAATAGTCAATATAATGACACTGTGTTTCAGAAGTCCTCTAATTTCACATTCTCACTGTTGAGCAGTCACTATCCTATTGATTTGTTTTTAGATGCCTTCTTTCAACACCAGGAGTCTCCACAAATCTCTTCATTATTCTTGGCTTGAAGGAAAAGATATTTTAGATAATGACATACATGTTACTCAAAATAGGTTCTAGATTTATGCAACCTTTTTTGTGAATGAGAAACAAGACGTAGTAAAATGCAGCTGAGAGCATTTCTCTACTGATTGTCCACGCTCCTCTGAATAAATACCCACCAGAATCTCTGGAATTCCACCCCCCCCTTTTTTTTTTTTTTGCTTAATTTTTATAATATGCTTTATAAAGAGTGAAGGAATTGCTGCCATTGTATTGGTGGAAAATGGCTTATAGTGTATTCTAGCCCCGTTTATTCAAGAAGACTCCATGCTTCCATGGAATCTGATTTTCGGTTGTTACGTTGTAAGAGTTTATTGGTAATAAACGATGGAAACTAATCACAATAACTGACAGCTTCTGGATTTTAATATCTTTTAAATCTCTTAAGTTATTGTCTAAAAAGAAGAATAGAGTTAAAAGGTTGCTATATTACAGAGAAATGAGATCAAAATATATTTTAGTGGCTTGACTTTATTCTTGGGTAGGTAGTAACCACATATTTTAAAATACTTCATATACTTTAAAATCAGAATACTACACATACTTGTTTTAAAATGATATATTATCCTAAAATACTATAGAATTAGAAAAAAAATCATGTTTGAGACATTTTAAGTTAATTTGCAGTTAATTCCACACACGTTTGCATAATAATACTATCCTAATTATTTATATCTCATTTTTCTTGGTAAAGCCAAGATTTTTAAAAAAAAATAAATCTTTATTTTTCAGATTATTACAGTTGTTCCTCTTTTTTCTCCCCACAGCTCCCCTCCAACCGGTTCCCACCCCATCCCATGCCCTTATCCCCCTGCATTGTCCTCGTCCATAAGTGTTTGATTTTTGTTCACTCTCTTCCAGCATCCCTCACACCCCACTCCCCCCAAGAATTGTCAGTCCACTCCCTTTCTATGCTCCTGATTCTATTATATTCACTAGTTTATTCTGTTCATCAGAGTTTTTATTCACTTGATTTTTAGATTCACTTGTTGATAGATATGTATTTGTTGTCACTTTGTTGTTCATAATTTTTATCTTTATCTTTTTCTTCTTCTTCCTCTTCTTAAAGAATACCCTTCAGCATTTCATATAATACTGGTTGGGTGGTGATGAACTCCTTTAGCTTGTTCTTATCTATGAAACTCTTTATCTGACCTTCAATTCTTAATGATAGTTTTGCTGGGTAGAGTAATCTTTGTTGTAGATTCTTGCTATTCATCACTTTAAATATTTCTTGCCACTCCCTTCTGGCCTGCAAAGTTTCTGTTGAGAAATCAGCTGAGAGTCCTATGGGTACTCTCTTATAGGTAACTAACTGTTTTTCTCTTGCTGCTTTTAAGATTCTGTCTTTGTCTTTTGCCCTTGGCATTTTAATTATGATGTATCTTGGTGTGCTCCTCTTTGGATTCCTCTTGTTTGGGATTCTCTGTGATTCCTGGATTTGTAAGTCTAGTTCTTTCACCAGGGGAAGTTTTCTGTCATTATTTCTTCAAATAGGTTTTCAATATCCTGCTCTCTCTCTTCTTCTGGCACCCCCACAATTTGGACATTGATACATTGTCCCACAAGCTCCTTAAGCTATCTCCATATTTTTGAATTCTTTTTGCCTTTTGCCTTTACAGTTGGGTGTTTGCTTCTATGTATTTCATATCTTTGACTTGATTCCTGGGGTCCTCTAGTCTGCTGTTGGATCTCTGTATATTATTCTTTATTTCAGTCAGTGTATGCTTAATTTATAATTGATTCTTTTTTATATCCTTGATGGTCTCACTAAATTTCTTGGAGGTTTCTAGAAGATTCTTGAGTAACCTTATAACCGTGGGTTTGAATGCTATATCCAGTACTTTGCTTTCCTCCATTTCCTTCATTTGTGATATGTTTTTTTGTCTCCACATTTTGGCTGCTCCCCTGTGTTGATAGAGTGGCTTTGTGTGCTAGGTGTCCTATAGGGCCCAGTGGCTAAGCCTGCCCAGTAACCTGAGATGGATGCTATTGGTTCACCCCTTTGTGGGCTGTGTGCAAAGTCTTGTTATGGTTAAGCCTTTGTTGCTGTTGGTATCACTGGGAGGAATTGACCTCCAGATCAGTTATCTATGAGGGCCAATTGTGTCTATAATGGGAGAACTCCTGTGCTGGAAACACACTTATGGGGCAGGACTTGCTTCAGTGGGGCTCCGATGCTCACTGAGTCTGCCCCCTGAGTGATAGATCTGAAGAGTTGTAATGTGGTGTGGTCTCAATCTGACCACTGGGTACACTGGATCTTGGACCTCCAAAGAGGTGCAAAGTCAGCCACTGCCTGAGGCCACCCAGCAGGAATTACAGAGAGATCGGCAGATTCCTCCTCTTTATTTGGGGTTAGGGGGTGAACAGATGAGGTGCAGCTATGAAGCAATGCAGGCTGCTGATGAGCCTTAGGCCTTCTTTTGGAAGCTCTGGGGTTCTTTGACCCAGCTGCAGTTTGTTAGGTTTTAGATTGCAAAAGACCAGGCCACTCATATACAAAAGCCTCTGCGCACAGATTGGGTTGGGTTATAAATTGGATGGGGCAAGGTCTCAGGGAATCATGGGGTGGTGCAAACAGCAATGGTTGCCTGTCCGCCCTACCCCAGATAGGTCTCTGGGTCTCTGTGTCCTTTGGCCCTGTGCAGGAAAAATGAACGTTATTAGCACCTCTGAGAGAAAGCCACCCTCGTGTTCTGGCCCAATGCCAGACAGTCCAGTTTCTCCTTGTATGAGTCTGAGTCTCCAGAGTCTCACCCACAACAACTGGAGTTCAGAGCAGTCAGGAATTTGTATCTCCCTCCCGATTGAAAAAGACCACAGCATACCCAGTTGCCAGCCCGTTTCGTGTGCCTCCATACCTTTGCTCTTCTATACCTCTGCACCTCCTACCAGTCTAGATGTGCTTTTCTCTTTCCCTCTAGTTGTTGAACTTCCACTCAGCCATCCTTCCCATGGTCTGGATGATATCTGTTTTGTCTTTTAATTGTAGTTTTGATATGGTTGTGTGAGGCAGCAAGTTCAGGTGTTTACCTATGCCACCATCTTGGTTCCTTCCAGTAAAGCCAAGATTTATTTTTGCATGTTAAGCATTCCTAGCAAAAATTTTAGAATATTTTGAAGGTATTTCACATAAAATTATAGAATTTAAATGAAAATAATGCAGAATACACATTATTTTACTTAACCTTGTTTTTATCTGTTTAAAGATTATACTTTTATTTATGACCAGAACAGATAGAAACTGACAATTCAGACAAAACAAAATATAGTTAAAATAACAAAGAATTTGTTTTATCAAGTTTTAATTTATGAGCTTCTTTCTTCCTTATGTGCTCATTTTTCTTCCACTTCCCATCTGTAGGGATAATCATCTTTCTAAATCTATCTCTCCACCAACTTGAATTAAAATTATAGCTGGTTCTTTGGTCTTATCTTATTTCTTAGGTTTGCTATTGCAGCTGGGCCGAGGAACATGAACTCCCAGGGCAGTAATTGTCTGACTTTTAATCCTTCTGTTCCGTCCTACCCCATGTTGACATCTCACCCTCTCTCCATATGTAAGACCACCTTTGCATTCATCCCATCATCACACTTTTCCCTTCAATCTTTGATCTCCCAATTTCCTCTCTTAATTGCTTTCAGAAGTCTCTTGCCACTAACCATTTTTGATTAAGTGTTTTTGAGTCTCTTCCCACACCCTATATTTAGAATCTGTCTTGTGTTTTATTTCTTAGAAGATTATGAACAGATTTTTTAAGTTGCAAGAATGTCAACTTTATGTATGTTGTCATAGATATCAAGCTTCACGTTATTTTTCAACTTACACCTTAATTTTTCTTTTCTTTATTGAGCTATAATTGGCATATAATATTATACTAGTTTCAGATGTACAACATAATCATTTGATATTTGAATATATTGCAAAATTATCACTACAGTAAATCTAGTTAACATCTGTCACCATACGTACTTACACATTTTTTTTGCTGTGATGAGAACCATTTTAATATGTCTTGATATATATATATATATATATATATATATATATATATATATATAATGTTGAGTTTATAAAAATATTTTTCTACTTTGAAAATACATATTTTCTTTAATGTATAGTCTTCTATTCATAAAGTACTATAACTTGACACAACTTTAACCATATTTTCATGTATTTAAACTTTTCTAAACTTCCGTTCTATATTAAGCTATTAAACCATCTCTCTACAAACAGAATCATTCCTATTTTGTCTTCCTTCTTTTTTATGGATGTGTTGGGGCGGCTTGGGATGGACCATCTAGAGAACTGTAAGCTATCCCAATGAGGACATGCACATAGGTAGTCAAGTATCTAGTTTATAGTAAGTATTCAATGATTAAGTTAATAATCAGAACCATGATAATAATATAAAGCCAGTAGTGCTTCCTCATCTTTATATACAATGTTTGACTTCTTACTTGAAGCTGTAAATACTTAGATTTGAATAATAAATTTTAAGCAAGAATGCTAAAGTAAATGAAACCGATAAGCAAAATGATTACAGCCAAAGGAGGGACAGAACTTTTGATTCTCACTTATTACAGATAGGAAAATGGAAGAGTAGATTAGGTCAACGCCTTATTCAGGGTCGAACGACCAGGGGCAAAGCAAGAACTAATGTGGGGGTAATTTATTGATAAACTAATTTTTCTGGCCTTCCTATATTTTCTACAAGCCCCCTTTTCTTACCTCTCTCATGCTGGTAAGGTACCTTTTGAAGGGTAAGGTTTTATACTTGCCTCAGATTTTCATAGACATCAAAGCAAATACTGCTTGAATATTGCAATTTTTTTCTATCTTTTGTTATAGCTTAAATTTATTGAAGTGAAGATGTTAGGGATAAATATTTTTGATGACTAATTGAGGGATGATGTTCCTCCTCAGCCTAGAGAGAGATCAAAAGGTTGGGGGCCTCCTAGGTGCAGTGAGGGAGCAGCAGGGCACCCTCTTGGGATAAGAGATTTATGCATTGAACATTCAGCCTCTGGACAGCCTCAGGCTTTTCAAGGATTTCCAGTGGCTCAGCCATGGCTTGGAGGTAGCAGAGCTATGAGATCTAAAAGGCCAGGCACACTGAGACCTTTAGTAACTAAGTTATAACAACAGTGGATAGATAACACTTTTCAGAACTGGTCTCCAGATCTTTGATAATACATAGAACTCTGGGATTTAAGCAAATCATTAAGAGAGACTTGATCCTAAAAAAACTAGGATTAAGTTTTCTGCTGCTGAGTTCGGATGGGAGTGGGTGTTAGAGCCAGGTGTAAGTTTATTAAATAAATTTTTCTTGTAAGGGGATAATTGATTGATACATTAATTTGTACACTTGTTCTGTATTTTCTCTGTGGCACACCTTCTGCATTAGGACTCATGCTCTATTAATAGCTGCATTTCCCGAAGCAACAGAGTTTCTTGAAATCAGACAAAAATATCAGGATCTAATGGCATATTTACAAAAATGCTTGGCCCTAAGATTTCTCCTTCTTGTGCAATATTTATATTGTGGTTATGCCAAATGTATTCACTTGCTTGATTTATACACAAAATATAGCATATTATGAGAGAAAAGAGCTTTGCTAAATTGACTTTCTCTGAAGAGAATAGACTAATTCTGTGGATCCATGTCACTTGACTTACCTGTTCAGAGTAATTATTATTATTTAATATTTTTATTGATTTAAAAGAGGAAGGGAGAGGGAGAAAGAGATAGAAACATCAATGATGAGAGAGAATCATTGATCAGCTGCCTCCTGCATGCCCCCTACTGGGGATAAAGCCTGAAACCCAGACAGGTGCCCTGACCTGGAATCGAGCTTCAACCGCCCAACTCATACACTGAGCCACACTGGCTGGCTAGTTATTTTTAATATACAGAAGGTTTCTAAAATTTGAGACTCTGGGAAGACAACACCAGGATTTGCAGACAATGAATGTGTTTTATGGGCATTCTATACATTTCAGGGCTGAGATCCTTAAGCATAGCCATGTAGCTACTTAGCCTTGTGGCTGAGCCAGATCTGTGCTCTGCAGGAATTGCTGATGGCTCAGAGAACTAGCTTCTCTTTTTCTCAGATTATGGCCTCTCCTTATGGTCTGTTCCATCATTCAAGATTGCTCACTTTTATTTGTATCACAGTACTTAGTGATTATTTCAAAAGTGTCATCTCCATTCCTCAGGGTTCAGCCCTTTGCTACAGAATCATCATTCACTTTCTTTTAAAGTAATTTGCTTTCCTCCAAGGTGCTCAGGCTAACACTTGTCAGGAGGCTGACCCTGTTCCAGGCGCACTCTCACCTGTCTTTCCTGTGATAGGAGAGTAGCAAAGGTGAGAGCCTGTTGCAAGTTGATTTTGACCATATGGAAATTCCTTCCTTAGAAGAAAATTAGGTCTCCGCAATATTTTCTGTATATTCTTGCAAAATAATCTACCTAATATTTAAACAATTTATTTTCCTTTGCTTAACCTTACTATGATGATTTTCAAACCTTCAAAATTCTCTGGGACCAAAAAGACAATCTGTCAAGACACCTAGCAGTTCTAAAATAGAAAAAAGTAATAAATCAAATTGTATTTGGATTTATGTAAGAACGCAGATTTATTGATATTTGCTCGGAATGTCCTATAACAAACAATTTAAATGCACTCACTCAAGATTTCCATTTTCTGTAACTGTTGCTTTTATTATTCTTTAAAGCCAGCAATACTTATTTTTTCTTTCTTTGGCTTTTAACAGTTTAAATCTGATTCCTGGATCAAGTAGAATGTCCCAGTTCCCTTTCAGATGTAATAATTTGCAATTACTTATGCATGGACAAGTAGATAGGACCTTTTGTCTTAGGTATAAGGTCTAGAATGGTTTTTGACCCTAGCACAATAGAATACAGGTCATAAAGCAACAGCTTATGTTCACTCAGAATTCCCTGGTGAGAAGTTCTAATTTAGTCACACCTCAGGAGTAAGACAACTAGCCAGAATGATAAAGGAAAAAAAGATGCATTAGGAAGCTTTTAGGCTTGCTTTCCTACATGGCACCACAATTCAGTAACCAGATAGCAAGCAGAGTTATACTCATTAATTGCTTGATTTGATATGAACTGGCTGGTCTCACTTCCTTTTTCTCATTGGTGGATATGAACTTGAATCAGTCAGGATTATATTCATTTCTTTGCAAGTTCTGATCCCCATTATATAAAGTGCTTAGAAATATATACATCATTTCAACTGCTCCTAGTTTCTGAGAAAAAGTAGAAAAGTTCTGTGAATTTCACTCACCTCTCATCACCACATGCATCCACCTGGCACTTATTGTTGCCTTGATAATGTTTACAGCCAAATGTAGAATAAGCATGATACATAAAAAGGTGTTTCAGTATTCATGCCATGGAGAAGGAAATCAGGTTATTTACAGTCTTGTTTGTTTGTTTGTTTTTTACAACGTGCTCCACTGAAGTCGCTGGTTATTGATTAGATTTAAAATGCCATATTTGTTTTTTCTCTTTGTAGTTGAGTTATATTCCATTACACTTACTTTTATCTTCAAACTAAAGATGTTTGTATGATGATTGAATATGTTTATTCAAATCTTATAAAAATCTTTGCCACGCATTATCAAATTAGTGAACCTTATAAATATCACATAATTAATATATGAAGACAATCTCTAACCAACAAATAGCTACATTCTAAAACTTTACAGGAAACATCTTTAGAAAATGTTTTCCTCTCCAAGTTACATACATGGTGATTGTGTTTATAGCCCATCCTCTGACTCTGAAGATCTTGGGGTGTTCCTGAAATTAATAACATTGTCTTAATAATGGCATTGGTAGCTCTGGCCAGGTGGCTCAGTTGGTTGTCCCATCCACCAAAAGATGGCAGGTTCAATTCCCTGTCAGGGCACATACCTGAGTTTTGATTCAATCCCAGGTCAGGGAGCTAATGGGAGGCAAACTGTCAACGTGTCTTGCTCACATGGAAATCTCTCTCTCTCTCTTTCCCTTCCTCTTTTTCTCTAAAAGTCAATGGAAATTTATCCTAGGGTGATGAATAAAAAAAATCACACAACATTAGGTAGTAAAACCAGCTGTCAAAAGGCTTCTAAGGGAAGGTGATCTGGGGTTCCAATGTGAAGCTCCCAGAACATCTCTTCCAGATGCATCAGTGAGTGCTATGGTTTCAAGAGCTCCTCCTCCTCTCACCTTCTCTGAGTGGTGATAGATAAGCTGCCTACAATCCCAGAAGTCACTTGTGCTAGTTTCAAAGCAGGGCTTCAGCATGGTGGAGATGGGGAGGTGGACTGAGGCTACCAAGAGACTTTAGGACAAAGAAGTAGTAGGGAAAAGTCCTAATTTGTGCACTTGTAAACCCTCAAAGAAAATGGTTAACTTATTAGTTTTCTCAGCCTGCTTTTTAATGATCATTTCTTCCCTCTTCTTCCCCCCCCCCCTCTTTATTTGTCTCTATCTCCCTCTAGTAATGCCAAGGTCATGTGCTTTATTTTTGATGGTCAACCGGTACTGATGCTGACTGATTTGTGCAAATGCATGCCAAAATAGGACACTATTTAGGATGAGTCCTCTTCTGCCTTATTCGCAATGCCAATATGTGATTCCTGTGACTTTTCTAAAGGTTTTGTTTTGTGTTTCTTTGTTTTCAGACTATCACAAACCATTTATATGGGATAAAGGTGTGATAATGGTGCACTGATATGTTGGGAGACAATTTTCCATGGGTTTTCTGTCTATCTGCATATCTTTTGTGAGAGGCACTGACCCCACTGTTCTAGACTATGCTTTCAAGGATTTTTATATAGAGAGTAGTCATGGAAGACAGAACTAGTGTCTTCTCCTAGAGCAAAAGGTGGGCTTGCTTGCTGCTCAGTGTAATAAAAATGTCTCCCTCTAGGGTAGTATTACCTATTATAAAATATTCAGTTTCCCTGAACTCAGAGCTCCTTTCCTATTAACACAAACCACTGTCTGGGGAGGTATCAATTGGCCCTCTTCACACTTCCTGTGGGTATTGGGGCTTGGACAACCAGCACAAATGTTAATTTTCTGGTTACAGTGATTGTTGTACATAACAGACCTAGGAATACTGTGTCCTTTGCTGGTATCCATGAAATTGTCACAGACTAACCTGTTAGTTTAAATGCAGGGTAAATGCTCAGACCCTTCCTAATTCTTGATGCTGTGTTTCCTAAGGAAATTGTACTGAGTTGTTGAAATGATGAAGGAGTAGGAAGAAAGAAGTCTTCTGTCATACTACATGTCCTGCTGCTGCAGCTCTTGCTCTAGAAGAGGCTGGAGTAATGAAAGAAATGGGGACAAAGATGGAAAGAGGAGAGATGGCTGTTTCTAGGGAATGTGCCCAAAGAGGAGTCTGGGAAGGACACGTGTAAGAGCAAGGGAAATCCAAAGCGGCTGCAGAAACAAAGAAAGGTGGGTCACCAACATGACCCTGATATGACCACGTGACTAGACCCCTTGCTGTATCTCTTCTAGCAACACCTCTTATTTATAAGGGATACTTACATACTGGTGATCAATTGTCTTCAACTGAGTATTATGTAGAGCCTGAATAAGTGACACTTTTTAGAGGAAGAAGAGTTTGGGAAATAGCTTAACCATGTTTAAAACACATGATTTCTGAGCTCTGTGGCACCTTGATTATAAGTTGTTTTAAATAAGTTTTTTTTTTCTTTCTTGAAACTGGTAGTTGTAGCCAGGGATAGAGCAAGCTCTTGGTCAAGGTCCATGTTTAGACAACAATGAACTCATGGGAGCCTACTCTTGCATGTTTTCTCAAGTTCAGGAACTTTAGTTATTTTTTTCTAAATCTGACAATCCATTTATTGTTCCTTTTGGTTCTGTAAGCCAGGGAGAAGGATTTTCTTTTTGTTTATATCTGAGGAGGAAATTCTAAACTTTTCCTTTCTTCTTTCCTACACATAAATATATTTCTTGATTCTAATATTTGTGTAAAGAAAGCAAAGGAAGCTGATTCGGAAATAGACATAATCCAGGTATTTAAAAATATTCAGAACTCCCCCTCCGAACACACACACACACACACACACACACACACTTTTTACACAGGAAACATGTCACAGTCTTTAGTACGTTTCTAAATTAAGAATAAAATATTAGAAAATATAACAGGATCACCTTTTATGGATAGCTAACATGTTTATGGTTCTGGGGCAAATACTCCACTTCTGACTCTCTGTTCACTTCATATACCTTCTACTCATTTTTCTTACTTTGTCTTTTCAATTCTGTTAAGTCCCGAGTTTTTGCCTCCGTAATAGTCTTGGAGCGTGATGATAAGCAGAAGCTCTCTCTAATTCTGTGGTTTTGCATTAGGGTGGCAGTTCCTGAAGAATCCTGTCACCTCTGTCAGCATGGAATTTTTGTTTCCAATTGTAATAATTCTCTAAATAATTGGAAAGAACAATAATTAGACCAGGGTTTATTTTTTACTTGCTGTGTGTGGTCTTCTTCTCCTGTAGTCTCTTAATTTAACCAAGTTAAGTTATTTCAAAGCTCCTAATTTGTACATTTTCTGTACTGGAATGACACTTTGTTGACCTAATTCTGTAACTTTTGCCATCGCAGGTTTATCTACCTTAGATTTTTTTTTTGGGGGGGGGGGGCGTGTGTCCTGTCATCCTGTCATTTTCTTTGCACAGCTGGTATTGTCCCTAGACCACCCATCTGGATTTAAGGTTTCAGATTTTCTGTTCCATAACACAGTCTAGGAAACTGGGATAGATAGATAATTGATAGGGCACATGATATTAAGTTTACCTCATTAATTGATCAATTCAAATATACTTAAATGAACCCTAGGATGACCTCCTATGTATTCCAACCAGCACTCATTATTTGATTATTTGTCAACTGTCAGCAAGAATCAGAATAAGAAACATATCTGAGGCCATCAGCTGGTAGGGTCCAATTTGTGAGGAAGTATGTATACTTCAAGGAAATGTGGCATTAAAACAATATGGAACCACAAATGTAACTATACAGTTGAGTGTGGGTAGTTATATAATCCTGTGTGGGTTAAAGTATATCGGTTTAGGCTTTCAAATGGTTCTATTCCAGATATGCTTGCTCATAGACATGAAAACAGTAATGCATTATTCCGTTGTGTCTATCAAACAGGGACTAAAATATCCATTTTACCCAATAGGTGACTAGAAAAAATAAAAAAATAAAAAATAATGCAATCAAAGTTTCCAAATAGTTCGTAAATTTCAATGAAAATTCATGAGAGCAATATTTTTAATGGCCTTATTGAAATTACAAATCACATACTATATGCTTTGTCATTAAAACTATAAAATTCAGTGGTTTTCAGTATATTTAAAAATTATGTAATCATCATTGCAATCTAATTTTAGACCATTTTTGTCACCCCCAAAAGAAACTTCATACCCATTAATAGTCACTCTCCACCCCCATCCTAGCTATTTGGCAACCACTAACCTAATTTCTATGTCTATGGATTTACTTATTCTGTATATTTTATATAAATGGAATCATACAATACATGGTCTTTTCTGGCTAGCTCCTTCCACTTAGCACAATGTTTTTAAAATTCCGCATGTTGATTATCTTTACTTCTGTTTGATATAGCATTGTTATGGATATATCATAATTTGTTGATCAGTTTACCTCCTCATAGAAAATTTGACTGCTACTAGTTTTTGGCTGTTACAAATAAAGCCACTTTGAACATTAGTGTAAATTTATATGAAAAAATACATCTATTTTTCTTAAGTAAATACTTAGAAGTTAAATGACTAAATTATATGATGGGTGGAATTTGCCAATTTAAGAAATGGCAATCCCATCTAATTAATAGATCTCACCCACACGAAGGGAGAGAAGGACATATATACCAGGGGACAAGTATCTTAGAGATCATCTTAGAATCCTGTCAAACACAATCTACACTAATAAAAGAGACATGTAAATTGGTGTCACTCTGCTATACTCCAAGCCATGCCCACCAGCCAATCAGAGCAACTATATTCAAATTAACCCAACCAAGATGGTGGTTGGCAGCCACGGAGATGGAACAAGTAGGAGGCTTGGTTGCTCTGGTGGTTAAGGAAGCAAAGCTTCCCACTTGCCCTGGCCAGCTGTGGCCTCTGCTCAAGGCAACAAAGTTTCAACTATAGAAGATAAATAAATCCCAGGTACCTGCTTCCGGCCAGCCTCGCTAGGAGCTTGGGTTGCTGGGGGCCGTGGCTGGCCTGAAAACAGCCATCAGCCACTCACTCAGGATGGCCATGCCCTCATGGGGTGAGGGTTCCCACTGGGGGACTGTGGCCAACCGGCAAACAGCCATCAGCCCCTCACCTAGGCTGGCCAGGCATCCCAGTGGAAACCCCACACTTATCTGGGACACGCTTCAGGGCAAACCAGTTGGCCCCCACCCATGCATCAGGCCTCTATCCTATATAATAATCCTACATAATAAAAGGGTGATATACAAATTGACCTTAACAGCAGAACCGCTGGGAATGACTGCTCACTATGACACACACTGACCACCATGGGGGCAGATGCTCAATGCAGGAGCTGCCCCCTGGTGGTCAGTGTGCTTCCACAGGGAAAGCTCTGCTCAGCCACAAGCCAGGCTGATGGCTGCCAGTATAGCAGTGGTGGTGGGAGCCTCTCCCGCCTCCTCAGCAGTGCTAAGGATGTCTGACTGCACCTTAAACCTGCTCTCTGCTGACTAGTGGACATCCCTGAGGGCTCCCAGGCTGCCACAGGGATGTCTGACTGCCAGCTTAGGCCTGATCCCCCAAGGAGCGGACCTAAGCCAGTAGGTGGACATTCCATGAGAGGTCCCAGACTACAAGAGGGCACAGGATGGGCTGAGGGACCCCCCCAAGTGCACACATTTTTGTGCCCTAGGCCTCTAGTCAAGATATATTATTCCTTTTCAATATTTTAGTGAATTCTACTTGCTAAAATCATGTTCATGAGCTATATCTTATCTAATAAAAGAGTAATATTGAAATTGACCATTTCTATGGGACACCTAAGCCACGCCCACCAGCCATTCAGAGCAGCTGTATGAAAATTAACCCAGCCAAGATGGAGGCCGGCAGTCTCAGAGCTAAAATAAACAGGAGGCTTCTATTGTACCAGGAGTAAACTGTCTGCCTAGGTCAGCTGGGCCTCTCTCTGCTCCAGGCAACATAGTTGCAACATTGTTTCAATTATAGAAGCCATGGAGCTGAACCAAACAGGAGGCTTCCATTGCACCAGTGATGGAGGAAACTGCCTGCCTAAGCCAGCTGGACCTCTCTCTACTAAGGCAACATTGTTTCAATTATAGAAGCCATTGAGCTGAAGCCAACAGGAGGCTTCATTACCTGCCTAGGCCTTGGCTTAAAGCAACAGTTTCAATTATAGAAGATAAATGAACCCCAGAAACCTGCTTCCAGCCAGCCTTGCTGCGGTGTTGGGTCAATGGGAGCTGTGGGCAGCCTGAAAGCCTGAAAACGACCCTCAGCCCCCCACCCAGGCTACCCAGGCACCCCAGTAGGGACCCAAAACCTGAAGGGACTGTGGGAAGCCTGAAAACACCCCTCATCTCCTCACCCAGGCTTTCCAGGCACCCCAGTAGGGACCTGAACCCTGAAGGGACTGTGGGCAGCCTGAAAATGCTCCTCAGCTCCTCACCTAGGCTGCCCAGGCACCCCAGTAGGGACAATTCACATACTATATGTTTCATCATTAAAACTATGAAATTCAGTGGTTTTTAGTATACTTAGAAATATATGTCCCGCACCCAGGTAGTCTAAAAGCCTGAAAACGGCCCTCAGCCCTGCACCCAGACTACCCAGGCACCCCAGTAGGGACCCAAACCCTGAAAGGACTGTGGGCAGCCTGAAAACGCCCCTCAGCTCCCCACTCAGGCTGCCCAGGCACCCCAGTAGGGACCCAAAACCTGAAGAGACAGTGGGCAGCCTGAAAACAGCCCTCAACCCCTCAGCTAGGCTGGCCACACCCCAATGGGGTGAGGGACCACACTGGGGGGATTGGCCATCCTGGAAACAGCCATCAGCCCCTCACCCAGGCTGGCCAGGCATGCTAGCAGGTGGACATCCCCCGAGGGGTCCCAGACTGCAAGAGGGCACAGGCTGGGCTGAGGGACATGCTGAGTGCACAAATTTTTGTGCACCAGGCCCCTAGTTGGTCTATAGTTTTCCTACAATAACTTCCTACAATAACTTTTTTCATTATCTAGTTAATCCCCCCTTTATTTTCTGGAATATTATCTATATTAAATATTTTCAAGAATTCACTATCTGGGATCTGGAGTTTCCTTCCTTTGTGTGATATAGGATTCTTTAGTATGTGTGTGGTGTGTGTGTGTGGGTGAGTGTGTGTGTGTGTGTGTGTGTGAGAGAGAGAGAGAGAGAGAGAGAGAGAGAGAGAGAGAGAGAATGTACGCTATGCATACACATTCTTTGGTAGTTTGAATCTTGCAAGAAATTTGCTCACTTTATCTAGTTTGAGTTTACTGACACATATCCTATATAATAAAAGGCCAGCAACCATAATGGTGTAACAACTAGAAGACCAGTTCCTATGAGGTGAATTGACCACCCCTCAGTCCCTCCCCTCAGCCTGTAGGCTCTGATCACTGGATGGTGAACGGGGAACCAAGGTGAGTGGTGACGAGGCAGGACTGGGGACTGGTGAGCGGGGAGAAGATGGCCCTGATTGCAGGCTAGACCTAGAGACCTTACCCACACACAATTTCATGCACTGGGCCTCTAGTTTATACATAATATTCTGTTGTTGTCATATTAATATATGTAGAAGCTATAGTGATATTCCTTCTTTTCATATTGATATTGATATTCTTTGTCTTTTTTTCTGTTAAGTTTGACTAGTGATTTATCAAATTTATTGATTTTTCTTAAAGAAATAGCTTGTAGTTTTATTGACTTATTTGGTTGTGGTTTTTTGTTTGTTTCTAGTTCATTAATTTTCACTATGATCTTTATTTCCACTTCTTACTTTGAGTACTAATTTTTGCTTCATTCTTTTAGTTTTTTAAGAAGAAGGTTTAGATTCTTGATTTGAGACTGTTCTCCTTTTCTTATATGATGTTTATTATAAAAATTATCTGTTTATATGTAGGCTATCACAGATTATGACATTTTTATTCTAATTTTCCTTCAGTGAAAAGTATTTTCTAACTTTGCTTTTGATGTCTTCTTTAACTTGTGAGGTTTTTTTAATTTTTAAAAATATATTTTATTGATTTTTACAGAGAGGAAGGGAGAGGGATAGAGAGTTAGAAACATCAATGAGAGAGAAACATTGATCATTTGCCTCCTGCACACCCCCTACTGGGGGTGTGCCCGCAATATGCCCTTGACTAGAATCGAACCTGGGACCCTTCAGTCCGCTGGCCAACTCTTTATCCTCTGAGCCAAACCAGTTAGGGCACTTTTGAGTTCTTTAGAAGTGTATTACTTTCCAAATATTTACAGACTCTCCAGTCATCTTTCTATTATTGATTTTTTAGTTACATTGTGCTCAGAGAAAATATATCCTCCATATGACTTAAATCTTTTTAAAGACATTGATACATGTTTTATAGCCCAGAAGGTGACTCATTTTAGTAAATGTTCTGTGTGCATTTAACAAGAATGTTTATTCTGATTTCATTGGGAAGAATGTTTTACAAATGTTAACTGGATCAAATTAATTGATAATATTATGTAACCCTTTAGGTATACTTTTTCTATCCATTATTAAGAAGATATTACAACTTCTCTGCAATTGGAATTTATATATTTCTCAATGCACTTCTAGGAATTTTTACTTTATATATTTTGAAGTTCTGTTGTTTTGTACATAGATATTTAGAAGTTGATTATGTTCCTTCATGTTGTTTTCTTTTCTTTGGGTTAGTAAAATTTCTTAGACATGCCGGTTAATAGTTTTCATGAAATTTAGAAGAATTATAGCCATTATTTATTCAAACATTTTATTTTTCACCTTTCCCAATCTTCTGTCCTTTAGGAACTCCAAATGCTTGTATATTAGGCCACCTGAAGTTGTTCTACAGGTCACTGATGCTCTTTTTATATAAGATTTTAAATCTCTGTTTCATTTTGGGTAATTTTTAATGCTGTAAATTTAAGTTCACAAATCTGTTCTTCTGCAATATTTCATCAGTTATTAATTTTATCATTTTAAAAAAATCTTTGTCATTGTCATTTTATTCTCTAGAAGTTTGAGTTGGATCATTTAAAATATTTTTTCTTGCCTCTACTTCACTTTAAAATGTTTGGAATATGTTTATTTATAATACCTACTTTAATGACCTTTTGTGCTAATTCTAACACGTCAATTTTGAGGCATTTTTGATTGATTTTATGTCTTCATTATTGACCATTTTTCCTGTTTCCTTACTGCTAAGGTAATTTGGCTTGGATACCAGACATTGCACAGTCTATCTTACTGGTTGATGGATATCGTTTTAAGATTTGTTAGGCAGGTCCAGAGAACAATGTTTAGTTTAAGGCTAATTATTTCTCCTTCCTGAGACAGTGCCCTTCTGTGCATTTTACTCAATGGCTGTAAGTCTTGAGATTTACCCATTTGACCGGTGGGAACAAATCTTGTTTTTGGTCCTATGTTTATGCTGGGCGCTATTATTAATAATCACTTCCAATGGTTCTTTATTCACTCTCAGGTAGTTTCCTTAACTGCATGTGCCGATCTAGCCAATAAGCTAAAGCAGTTGTAGAACTTACCTTGTTTTTTCCTGACTCTCAGGGATCATTTTTCTCTGTGAACGAATATATATGTCTACTGTCTTGATTATCGTTTTATAATTTTTTGTTTGTTTCAGATGAGGGGGCTAAACACACTGTGTTACTTCATTCCTTTTTAAAGCTGAATTTTATTTAGTTATGTGGCTTTTCTTTTTTTAATATTTACTGTTAAAAGTATTACATGTGTTCTCCTTCCCCCCTCCCCCTTTATTGACCCCTTCCAGCCTGCTCCTGCCCACCCCCCAACCCCAGGCTTTCACCACTCTATTGTCTGTGTCCATGGATTATGCATATATGTGTACAAGTTTTTTTTTGGCTGATCTCTTCCCACCCACCCACCAATGGCTTTTCATTGTTTATTTAGCTAATTCCCTGTTTCTAGACCTATATATTTTGAATTTTATTTTTATGCAAGTGTAACTATAGTGCATTCTAAAGAGTGACAATTGAATCAAAGGGACATATGAATCCACAATTTTGGTGGGTATTTCTAGATTTCTTTCTATAGGTAGAATTACACCTTTCTGCTGTTATTCCCTCTAACAATGTTTGAGAATGAATACATTGATACGACTGGGGATATATACCAAAAGAAGAAAACTTGTTTGTTTAAGGAATGTTTCACCAGATTTTATTAATAGCTCACTTTCCTGACAGTTTTGTGACACAGCAACAAAATATCACAAAGCTAAGTCTATTTGTAGAGCTGATGAACAACTCTCTTATCTTAGGGCTGAGAATTAGGATGACTATAACACTTCATTTTCTACTTTTTTAAATTAATGGATTTATTGAGATATAATTATCTTGATACAATTCACCTCTTTAAAATATATAATTAATTACATTTATTATATTACAAAGTTGTGCTACCATCAACCCAATCTAATTTAAAAAACTTTTTGATACTATATTCTATATCAGTCATTACGTATCTACTTCTAATTCTTTTTCTCCCCTTAGGAAAACACTAATCAACTTTCTGTTTTTTTTTTTTTTAATATTCATGTATTCTAGCTATTTTCTTTTTTATTGTTTAAAGTATTACATATAGCCCTGACCAGTTTGGCTCAGTGGATAGAGTGTCCGCCTGCAGCCTGAAGGGTCCCAGGTTTGATTCCGGTCAAGGGCATGTACCTTAGTTGCGGGCACATCCCCAGTAGGGGATGTGCAGGAGGCAGCTGATAGATGTTTCTCTCTCATCGATATTTCTAACTCTCTGTCCATCTTCCTTCCTCTCTGTAAAAAATCAATAAAATATAGTAAAGTATTGCATATAGTATTATATATGTCCTTTTCCCCCCCAAATTGACTTCCCCCTGGCCACCCCTATCCCCTGGCACGTGCCCTCACCCCTCTAGTGTCTGTGTCCATTGATTATGCTTATATGCATGCATACAAGTCCTTTGTTTGATTTTTAACCCCCCAAGTTCTTCCCTGCCTTCCCACTGAAGTTTGACAGTCTGTTCGATGCTTCTTTGTCTCTGTATCTATTTTTGTTAATCAGTTTATGATGTTCATTATATTCCACAAATGAGTGAGATCATGTGATATTTATCTTTCTCTAACTGGCTTATTTTGCTTAGCATATTTTTTATATCAGTCTTTTAGAAGGAATTAGGTACCATATTTTCTTCTCTGAAAAAAACATAATTCATTCTGTGAAAGTCTATTTCTTTTTTCTTGATTTGAAAGTTCTTTACTTGATCAGTTCTGAGAATAGATCTTTCAGACACAAACCCCTTTCTAAGAATCTAGGAAGAATCTGAAAATTTTTGATGCCACCAGCAACTGCTTCTATTACTATAGTAATGTGCCCATCTTCACTGCATGGCCTTACTCGCTGGTATTGTCCAATCCAGACACTCTGTATGTGGTCTGTGTTGTAGGGTGGTATAGAAGTGCAGCAAAACAAAACAAACAAAACAAAAACAAACAAACAAACAAACAAACAAACAGAAAACCTGCTTTAAAATTGATGAGATTTGTACTTGTTCTCTAGATAAACTATTTACATATCAAAATTCTAATCTTTATTCAGTTTCTCAATTTTATTTAGAATACTTTTTTCTCTTCTTGTAATACCATCTAATGAACTCAAATCCTGTGAGTGGCACTGACTGCATAATAGTAGGTAATGAGAGGTGGGTATTCAAGTTGGATGTTTAGGTATTCATGCAAAACAGTGGGGAAAATATTACATTTACTCATGTTCCTTGTGACCTGAGAGGCCACTCTTTTAAAGTTGCATTTTCTATAGGTGTTTAGTTTTTTTTTTTTATGGTTCTGTTGGTTTGGCCAATCTCTTATTTGTTAGAGGCAACCTATTAGTAGGTTCTCTCTCCCTTCTCCAAAAACATGATAAAATTACATAATTGCAAATGGAAATAAAAGCAGTGGAATTGATTATGAAGAGTGTTAAGATTATTCTTTACCCATGCCCATGCAGGCTAGAATCGAAATATTCAGACACTAAAACAGTTAAGAACTCAAATCAGCATATTTAATCTTTTTCCCTTAAATGGAGAGAATAATTATTTTCTTTATTTCAATTGCTTTTTCAAATTATAATTTTAACCCAAAGTATACATTTAAATTTAATTTAAGTAGTATGTACAATAATTACTTTTCTGCATAACATAACATAGGAAAATACCTTTGCGGCAAAATACTGGGATATTGCAAAGCTTTATTTGTGAGTGTGTGTGACAATAAAGATTAGAACTCTCCAACTATTGGAGCAAGAATAAAAATCAGGATTGGCGATGCCACAAAAATAACAGAAAAAAATTACAGAAAATTGCTTGGAGGTAAATATATAATGCCTGTAGCTCATAGGGACCTATATGCTTTTTCAGTGCTAGAAGGATAAAGGAACTACTCTAAAGCCATTTAAAATTGTCTCTATATTGCTGAGATGGATAAATACATAGGAGAGTTGTTTTCTGCATACATATAAGCATAATTGATCTTATAATCTAATATTTCAATAAATATTGAAACAATATTTATTTTAAGGTCAAATCCATTTTCCATGTCATCCATAATGATTTTATCAGGAATTATATAAGATATCCCAAAAATGTATACATATACTTTGAGTAAATTATAAAGGCATTTTCCAATTTGAGCTATTAGCTGTTAAAATGTGTATACATTCTTTAGTACACCCTATATATCCCAATTTTTTATTATTGTTATCTTTAGCCTCAAAATTTTTAATCTGACTTTAGTATTCTTCTAATTTAGAAGATGCGACTCAAATTTTATCAACAATAGCAACATTGAAAACAATGATTCATAATCTTAGGTTATCAGTGACCATAACTTAGATACTAATGATTACTAGCCATTCATCATCCACCAAACATTATGTATCAATGACATCTGAGTAGGGATAAAAATGAATCAGCTCATTTGGTCACTCTAACTGATGTGTAAATCACAGCACTAAGCACAGTGGTGCAGACAAATATAAGACAAGTTCATGATCTCCCAGAACTTCTGTTTAAGTTTAAGAAGCAAGAAAATGTTACCTGAACATGCATGACAGATGCAAATAACAACATAAGTGGATCACTAAGCACGATGGCAGGGTGATAAAAGGGAATATAATGAAACGGGGCACAGATTGTCTGAAAAAGGAGCAAAGACCTGGTGGTCTTTGAAGAACAACAAATAATAAACCCGAGGAAGGCATTCTAGGTACCAAGAGAATAAAGGCTAATGGGGCGCAAAGCTTGACCTGAGTTTGGAAATCAAGCAAGCTGTCTAATTAACCTGACATCAAAGTTGGAAAGTAGTGAGATAGTAAGAGGCAAAGCTTGCAGGCGGGGGGCCAGGATGTGGAGGTGCTCAAATGTCCAATGCAGGGTTTGAACTTAAAATTTCTATCTGTGATGAATTATTACAGATCAAGTGCAAGTTATCAAATTGTTAATGCTCCAGCAATCTCTATTGACCACTGTTTTCCTACTACTAATGAAGCCAAATGAAACAAGAAAGGGTTAGAAAACATCTCTAGATTGGAAATCAAGATCTCTGCATTCTAGTGCCTATTTTTAAGATAGCTATGTAACATCATCCATGTCTAGATTACAAGGAAGCTCATTAAAGAAAACTCTCTTATTTTTTCCCAACCCCATGTCCATCTTTTAGGGTTGGAGTCAGCTAGCAATTGGGTGCATGGTGAGGGTGGAGTGGGGGAGGTGACTATAACCCTGAAGCAGGTCTGACTGGGGCACACAAACAAGCCTCCAATCTAAGTGAAGTTGGAAGATTTAATGATTCTAAGGAAGGAGAGATTTTAATTAACGGAACAAGAGAGTTGCTGAGACTAGAACAATAGGTTTATTTCCTGAGAGTGATAGGAAATACTGTAATACCTGCTGGAGATTCTATTTTAAAATTGGAGATGAAGGAAGGAGGAAGGACGGATGAAGTGGGTCTCTTGGGGGCGGGAGGAGGGCTGAGGGAGGGCAGGTGCCAGGAACAATGAAGTTTTCTTTATTTTGTGAGGCCTGGTCTTTTGGAATACTGGTTTTATCTCTCAAAAATACTGATTGTCTAAATTGTGGGTCCACAGATTCTTTCTGTAAAGGACCAGATAGGAAACGTTTTAGGCTTTGTTAGCCAAGGGCCAAGTCAATGATGTGACGTAGGTACTTACATAGCATAAACAGACACATATTTGCACAATGTTTATTGATGAAATTCAAAACCTAATAATTAAGTACAATATCTTGTAATGCAGGTCTACTTAGGAGAAAAAGGCAATAAAGAGAAGTACACAAAGGACCAGATTTGGCGCAATGGCTAGTTTGTCTAGTTTGCTGGAACAGTACTTTGTTTAGGGACTTTATCAATGTACACAAAGTAAGACTATTAATATGGGAAGAACATTAGTGCATTTGTCATGAGTAATTGTACATTTAATTGGCCAGATTTGTAGATTATCAACTACCCAGATCATCGAGGCTTACAAAACAGTCCATTGCAGCTATTCATGCTGTTACTTTTGATTGTAGGTACCTTACAATGCTCTGCTGTATTCAGATCACCTGTTGTTCATTCTTTTCTAAGATTTTTTTAGTGGTGTTAGTATACAGCTCTGCTTAAGAATAAAAACTCTAAGTGAATGAAACCTCTAAAACTGTCAGTAGAAACTCATTCTTGGTGAGGAAACATTTGCTATTTTAAACTGAACTCTCCTATCCTAATAATCAGGATCAGAAAAAGAGGCACTGTGTGCTGTTATATATATTCACTTTACTTCTGTCAGTATTAATAGTGTTATATCTGAATTACACCCTGTTATAATCCTTAAATCTTCAGCAAATATTTATTGGGCACTTGCTGAGTCTGTAATCACACTAGATCGTGAGTTTTCATTAGGAGAAGTAATTCTCCATTCCACAATATTCAGTCTTGACAATATTTGCTATTATTTTTAGGTGATGAATCAGTTGAATATAGCTATGCCAAATTATATTTTCATAAACATGTCAACTATGAAAGTAATTATGTCCATTTTTCTTAAAAGATGAGAATTCCTTTATTTTCACCTGTATTTCAGTTAATTTAATGAAGTAAGCTTTCTAACTGTACTCATCTGCTTATTTTAGCATCCTATAACACATTTAAAACATCTCATTGGTTTTCTTTTATTAATGCCTTCCTTACTTTGATTCTCTGTTGGGCTGAATTTTATTATGTTTTTTACTTTAAACTTTTGATAACTTAAAAAAGAACTTTAAAGAAATAAAGGATGTGTGTTAAAGGTTTTGAGAATTTTTAGGAAGCCAAAAAGTCATTGAGATCAACTTATCAATCAGTGAAGAAATTTTCTGTACTAGACCTTTAACTAAACACATTGAATGACAGAAGACTATAAAGAAACATATTCAATTTTTATGAATTTCTTTTTGTTAGAAAGGTAGGTGGAGCAGAAAGAGGGACTGGTTGACTTACAGTTGAATCATTTGATTCTTCAAAACCTGACATAAGTTTAGAATTTTAGATTGTACACTCTTGATCTAAGTATTTGAATATCACTACAAATGCAATATTTATATCAATACTCATTTGTGTGCTTTAAATAAAAAAAAATTTAAGCACCATGATCACTGGTATTCCTCTGAAGTTAAAAAGAAAATAACAATCTATACTAATAAAAGGGTAATATGCTGATTAGACCAGAAGACCTTCCAGACAAAGCTATGGTTGTGGGGGGGAGGGGGGCGGTGAGAAAGAGATGGTTAGGGGTGATCGGGCCAGGAGGGGAGGGCAGTTGGGAGTGATCAGACCAGGTGGGGGAGACAGTTGGGGGCGAGCAGGCCAGCAATGGAGGGCAGTTGGAGGTTATCAGTCCGGCAAGGGCGGGCAGTTGGGGGCAAGATCAGGCTGGCAGGGGAGGTCCATTGGGGATGAGATCAGGGGGCAAACAGACCAGCAGAAGAGGACAGTTGGGGGCCATGAAGCCAGCAGGAGAGGGAATTTGGGGGACATGAGGCTGGCAGGAGAGGACAGTTGGTGGCCATGAAGCTGGCAGGGGAGGGCAGTTAGAGGTGATCAGGCCTGCAGGGGGGGAAGTTGAGGGCAAGCATGCTGGAAGACAGAGTGGTTAGGAGAGATCAGGCAGGCAGGTATGTGAGCGATTAGGAGCCAGCGGTCCTGAATTGCAAGAGGGATTTCCGACTGCCACAGGGATT
>PVJC01001025.1:0-103333 GCA_004026665.1 Murina feae
ATCTTTTTCCCTTTTAATACAAATACTATCCATGAATTTTGTTTTTAAACTTCACAATAAATAAGATTTTTGGTTACTTTTTAGTTTTTTATTTCTATTTTTATTGGATTTTTTTTTCAGAGAATGTGTCCTATAAAATCTCTACTGTTTAAACTTTATTAAGGTTTGCTTGATGAGGCTTATTATAAAGCTAATTTACATAAATGTTCCCTATGCATAGAGAAAACAATCTCCTATTCAATGAGGGTAAGTATGTATATATGTTTATGTATGTATGTCTGTATATGTGGCTAGTACAAAAATAGGAGTATGTATATGTACCAGTATATTCCTCTTCTTCCTTATTTATTGTTTACCTAATAAATCTTACTGTTCTACGATAGGTGTATTGAAATCTCCCATAGTGATTGTATTTTTGTAGTATTTTGCATAGGGTTTGTTTCATATGTATAAGATGATCTTTAAGTTTGTATATATTCTGGTTTATGACACATATCTTTTTCATAGACTGTGCAATTTATAACTACAGTGGAGGCCCGGTGCACAAAATTCATGCATGGGTAGGCTCCCTAGGCCTGGCCAGTGATCAGGGCCGATCTGCAGGGTGATCGGAGGGGCAATTGGGAGCCCTGCTGGCACCAGCCTTGGCTGGCCTGGTGCCGCCCACTCACCAGTCCCACCCCCCACCGCTGCTGGTCAGGGCCTGTGGGCTGGGGGCAGCTCCTGCATTGAGTGTCTGCCCCCTGGCAGTCAGTGCACATTATAGTGCCATTTAGTCCATTTGCATATTAGGCTTTTATTATATAGGATGGCACCTCTGTTTACCCTGTTAAATACTTTAACCTTAAATTCCCTCTTCTTTGCTATTAATACCACTAAGCCTGCTTTCTTTAGATTGATATGCCACTGGATTCATTGCTTTACGTTTAATTTTTATTATTTTCTCTGTTTCTTGTAAACTACCTTAGGCCAATATGTATAGTCTTCAGTCTATTTACATTTCTGTATTATGCTTTGTTTTGTTCCTTCCATCTTGGTTTATGCTTATTACTTATTTAACATTATTTCCTTTTGTTCATTTCCTTATTTTTGCTACTATGATAAAGGTACTATTCGTTTCCCCTTGTTAATTTGGAAATCTGTTTTCTAATTTTTCCGAGGAAGCCAGAAGTGGTTCTGAGGAGCTTTGTTTTGACATGTAAAGTGTGAGATGCCTGTGAAATGTGAAGTGGAGAGACAGAGTGGGCAGTTGAGTCTATGCTTGAATCTCCTTGTCCAGTTAGATGTTCATACTTTCATTGGACATGGGGTGTGCAGACTAGGAGTGGAGGCAGGGTGGAGGGTGGGGAAAAGGCTGTCAGGGAGTTGCCGTTTTGCCTTATATTCAGGAACAGGTAGCTCTGAGTTTCCCTCTCCAGTCTGTCTTGGAAGGGCAGAGTCTTCCGTTTGTGCACCATCTTCTAGAACATCAGGGGTGAGTATGATTTCATTTTTTAAAAATATGTTTTTATTTATTTCAGAGAGGAAAGGAGAGATAGAAACATCAATGATGAGAGAGAATCATTGATTGGCTGCCTTCTGCACACCCCCTACTGGGGATCAAGCCTGCCACCTGCGTATATACCCTTGACCGGAATCAAACCCAGGACCCTTCAGTCCACAGGCTGATGCTCTGTCCATTAAGCCAGACGAGCTAGGGGCTGATTTCATTTTTTTTTTTAAATATATATATTTTATTGGTTTTTTACAGAGAGGAAGGGAGAAGGATAGTCAGAAACATCAATGAGAGAGATCAGCTGCCTCCTGCACACTCCCCACTGGGGATGTGCTCGCAACCAAGGTACATGCCCATGACAGGAATCGAACCCGAGACCCCTGAGTCCACAGGCCGACACCCCATCCACTGGGCCAAACCAGTCAGGGCTGATTTCATTTTTAAAGCTTCCTAGGAGTCACCCCTGGGTCAGAGAAGCTGCATGTTCATCTACTGTTACTCTGAGTTTGTGCTTAATCTCCTCAAGCTAGTAGGGCCTCCATGTTTTGCTGAAGGATCTCTGTGTGGCTTGGGAGATGTTTTTGAGTCTGCCCTACGCCCTGCTCTGATTGCTCCTGAGACGCTGCAGCGTGGGGCAGGCCCACAGCCTTCCTACCCTAGAGGGCTCCTCTTGGCTTCTTTCCTTGGTTCTCTCTATTAGTTTCTGGCTGGTCTACCAAGAAGCTTGTTGCTACTAGGATCTAAAGACAGCTAGCCCTCTCTTAATTGCTCTTCACAAGATCTCCATGGTTTTTAACAACAAAGCCTTGAGTTATAACTTCTCCAGGCTATGTTCCTAGTCAAAGGAGTGCCCTCAGGCAGAGCTGCTTTAAGGCTCGCTTCTCCCCTTGGGCAGAATGTCTGTGCCACTGCCCTAGGGTGGGGATGGGGACAGCCCAGTTAGATGAATGCGTGTGATGTTCAGGGAGGACATCTGCGCTTCAGATATAAGTTTGGAAGTCATCAGTTTATTAATTTTATTTAAAACTATGAGATTAGATGAGGTGACCTAGGAACCCATATAGAGAGAAAATAAAAGCAATCCAAGAACGAAGCCTCAGATCCTGCGGACACGTGGAGCTGAGCTCATGCATTTAGCCCAGCACAGATGAGTTCCTGCCAGAACCCATGGCTGGAGAACACCTGGCTCTCCCAGCCGCGGGCCAGCTCCATATGAAGCTACAATGGACAGAGAATAAGTGCCTTAGTTATCATATCCTGTCCCCATATTATTTGGTATAACTGTGCTTTTTGCATCTGTCAAGTCTATGCTACTGTCTCAAGAATCCAATTGGCTCAGTGGGTGGATGAGAAACATCCTTCCCCATTCTGTCTTTGCTAACTTGAAGCAGAATTAGGGAAGGGAGCTTTGATTTTCATCTTTGGTGTACAGAAGGTAGCTGGGGTATAATACATACAAACACACACACACATATACATACACACACACATACGCATACATGCATGCATGTGTACACATATATACATATATGTATACACACATATACACGCATGCATGCATGCACACACATATATACATACATGTATAGATAGATACATACATACATACATGGAACAGAAAGGCTGGCCCCGTTCAGCACTCTTAAAAGCTGCAAATATAACTTTGGGCAAGTTACTTAATAAATTCCTTGAGGATCGGTTTCCTCACCTTCAAAATGAAGATATTGATGGTATCTACCTTGCAATATTATTGAGTTTAGAGACCTAAGTAGTGTAATGTAAGTATAGTAGCATATATTAGATGCTCAATAAACATCAGCTTCTTTCTTTTACTGACCATAGAGGCCAGCAAAAAGCACTTTAAATCCACAAAAATAATTCCTAAATTTCCACTTTAGTTGTTCCTTCTCTATTAGACTGTCTACTTGCCCACAGTTAAGTTGTTTCAAGGGTACCCAGGATTTGTTTTAATCTGGTGTGGTAAGACACCCTGACATGGAGATGACCATCATAAAGGAAGTATGTAGTGAGTCCTCTGGAATCAGGAAGGACTACATGCCACACAAGGCCACATGGAGAGGCACTGGGGTGAGTCAGAAGGCCGAGGGAGTGGGAGAAAATATGGACAAGAGCCTTTATGGTGGTTTTTACAAGAAGGAATGGGTCCGGCAGAGTTAGCAGGTTTAGAATTAGCTAGGTTGAATAATTTCAGGGGGCTCGGGGGAACAGTGCTGGTGACTAGTTAACTGATACCTGGCCCTGGGTAGGGCAGGGGAATGGTGATCTAGAGTGTAAGAGCTGGATGAAAGACATGGTTGGGGTGTGGTCTCTGGCTTGGTTGGTTTACATGTGGAACGCCTAGTCCAGGCTTCTTTGCTATCTCTAAGCTTCAAAAGGAGCATGCCCCTTCAGGATCAACAAGGCCCCAAGGTGTCAAAACATAGAAAATATAGAAAATATAAAGGCGTGATTAATACACACATTCTGTTTTGTTGATGTGTTTGTACATATGGACCATTAACTGTGCATTGGTAAAGAGTTTTAAGCTATTGGGTAGATTGTTAAGCGAAATCATCTGATGTCTTAATCCATTCAGGCTGCTATGGAATAATATCATGGATAGCTGGCTTATAAACAATAAACATTTATTTTTCACAGTTGTGGAGTCTAGAAAGTCCAAGATCAAGGCCTTGGCAGATTTGATGTCTGGTGAGAGCACTCTTCCTGGTGATGGAAGGAGCAAGGGATCTCTCTGGGGTCTCTTTTATAAAGGCACTAATCCCATTCTTGAGGGCCCCACCCTCACGGACTTAAAATTCAATTCCTCATTCCCATTAGCTACATTTCAAGTGCTCAATAGCCACATCTGGCCAGTGGCTACCGTTTTGGACAGTGCAGATATAAACAATTCCATCATCATGAGAAGTTCATTGTATAGCTTTGTATAGCTAAGTGGGCTGGGGCTCAAGGCAGCGAGACATGGAGCAGGAATCAGAAAACTAAGCCACACAAACTGGCATTCACACTGGGGGAAAGGAACAGCTGTGGAGAACACAGGGGCAGTCGGCACAGGAAGACATGTGAGACCCCTGCTGGTATGCCCATCCAGACAGGGTTGGCTCAGGCTCTGTGTGGATGGAGCCATCAGCCTAGAATGGCAGGGGAGGACAGCAAAGGAAGAGGGAGACCAGGACTCATGTCTTAGCATTGGAGACCTCACAGAAAGTGGGCATAGGGTGGTGATTATTTCATTTACTTCTGAACCGCACTCCTGGTCAAGGTGATGTGACTTGGCTGTCCACCTGGACTACGCCAGGAGGTGAAAGGACCATCTAGCTCCAGGCTCACCAGCAGGTTCATCTCTTGAGCTCCATAAACAGAACCAAGCTGACACAAGAGGCTCTGTTACTTGAAAATGGGGTTAAGTGCATAGCAGGAAGATGAAGGGAGGTCTCAATGGATTGATAATGAGAGAGGCATTTGTAGTTCTGAGTTACTTATTAAGTTTACTCTAGGACACTTGAATGTTTTATCATGTCATGGGTGAAGAGTGTCATTTTTGGAGATAAGTCTGTGATAGGTCCCAGACTGGATGTCTTGAGAGAGATAAGACAGAGACAGAGACAGAGAGAGAGAGACAGAGAAGAGAGAGAGAGAGAGAGAGAGAGAGAGAGAGAGAGAGAGAGAGAGAATATGAGAATGAGAATGAGAATGAATTAGTTTCCTAGGACTGCCATACCAAAGTAGCAGTCTGGAATTTAGCAGTCGCCAACCTTTCAGACCTCACGGACCATCAGTGGCCCGTGGACCACTGGTTGGTGACCGCTGGTCTGGATAGCTTAAACAGCAGAAATGTATTGTCTCACAGTTAAGAAGCAAGAAGTCTGAGATCAGATGTTGGCAGAGTTTGTTACTTCTGAGGACACTAGGAAGACTATGTTCCTTGCTTCTCTCCTGGCTTCTGGTGTTTGGCTGGCAATCTTTGGTGTTCCTTGGATTATGACTCCAGTACCTTTCTTCACGTTCAAATGGCATCTTCCTGTGAATGTGTGTGTCTGTGTCCAAATTTCCCCTTTTGTCAGACACCGGTCAGATCACATCAGGGTCCACCCTCCCCTAGTATGACTACAATTAATGAATTACTTCTAAAACAACACTATTTTCAAATAAGGTTACATTCTAAGGTGATGAGGATTCAGATCTCAACATTGAAATTTTGACATTATTCAGTCTGCAATAAATGGCATGGTAGAAGGAGCATATGTTTTGGAATCAGACAACCTAGGTTTGAGCCTTGCTTTTGCCACTGCTTTTCTGATGCAGTTTTATTTTATCATCTGCAAAATGAGAGTAATATATTTAATAGAATCATTGGTAAAATGATAAATCAGTGGTAAAATGAAAGACTATTTGATGTATTGCCAGTTAAAAAAAATACTTTCAATTAAACAATGGCATATCATCAATTATAACATGCATTCCAACTTGAAATACATTAAATTGTGAAATAAGAGTACATTTTAAAGTTAATGACACTCAGGACTGAAGATAATATGTCAAATGCCTTCTGTGGGAAGGTAAGAATGTGTATAATAAAAGCTCATCATTTTCTCTCTCACCCCTTTCTTTGCCTGAGCAGAAAAGATACCATCTCCTTTGGTCACCACCCACCTTGCCATCCATTTCAAGAAGGAACGAAATAATTTACTAGGCAGAGGTTGAAATTACTTCCTAAGGACTCAGTTCCATGAAGTGTGTTATTCCCACAACAAACTTTACTTGAAACAGGGTGACTTCCGAAGCTTCTCATTGGAAGGATCCCGCCTTCGTTCCTCCCTTGGCTAATAAGTCTCTTCTCGTGGCTTGTTCTGAAAACCGAAGAGCCCTTGGGGAACTTTCTCCATTCCTTTAGTTGGGGTGGAAGGTGGGTTGAACCTGTAGAGAACTACTAGCATTGAGGGATGGGGAGCTCTGTGTTAATCAGGATTAATGTCCACACTGTAGTATGTCACCTCATCGTGACACCCCAAACACTCCTGCACATTTCCCAATGTCCCCCTGGGAAAGGGAGAATCACCCCCCATTGAGAACCACTATGCTAGACAAATGTCTTAAGGTGTAAGGTCAGCTTCTGCCCAGGGTTTTTTAAGTTAAAGAAGCAAAGGCTGCCAATATCAGACATGTTTTCAGTTTTAGAAGCTGGCGGGCAGGAATCCCCAGTCTATGTGGCAGATCGGCCAGGCCCCCAGAAGTGATGCATCCTCAGCATGTAGACATATCACAAAAACGCCACCAAGACACTTGATTCCACAGGGGACTCTTTATATAACCAACAAATGTTAAAGAATTTCGTCCTATGAAAGTAGAAAATCACTTAAATGGGAAAATAAAAGTCATATCTCACCCTGACCGGTTTGGCTCAGTGGATAGAGCGTCAGCCTACGGACTGAAGGGTCCCAGGATCGATTCCGGTCAAGGGCATATACCTTGGTTGTGGGCACATCCCCAGTGGGGGGTGTGCAGGAGGCAGCTGATCGATGTTTCTCTCTCATCGATGTTTCTAACTCTCTATCCCTCTCCCTTCCTCTCTGTAAAAAATCAATAATATATATATTTTTTAAACTGTTTAAAAAAAGTCACATCTCACTAGCACCAACCTCTCTCTGTTGAGTGATTTTGAGACTTGCAATATATTTGTTGCAACTATAGGGCAGTCACTTGAAATCAGGAGCCACGAGCAGCTGAAATCCTGAAATTGAATAATGCTATTCAATTCTGGTGGTTCAGTGCTTTGACTTAAGTATCACAATTTTATGTGGATTAATATGTCCCCTTGGAAGTTAATATGGTTTGAAAAATTGTAATGATTCCTCTATTTTTGAACATAAAGAAAGCTACCCCTTATTTATTCAGGGGAAATTAATTTTCTTCTTATCCTCACTAAATGAATCTTGCAGAGATATTTAAAGAATATCAGTTTGAAGGAATGCCTAATTAGACGCCTGCCCTGCAGGCATCCTGTCTCTCTCCAGCCAACCATGTCATTCTTTACCAGCTTCTGCTGCCCTTGGGATAGGAGCTTGTACTTCCCCAGGAAACCTTAGACCAGTCAGTGACTGGCACTGGTTTTGGTCCCTGCCTTCACCTTCTCCCCACTAATAGCATCACACTGTTTGGTGCTCACCTCCCAACAACCTCATCTCCTTTGCCTAGCAGGGATGGGGAACTTTTATTCTGCCAAGAGCCATTTGGATACTTATAACATCATTCATGGGCCATACAGAATTATCTACTTAAACATTAGCTCTATTGCTATATTTAGTCAAACATTTAATTAACTCACCCTTAATGCCTTGGCAGGGCCAGACCAAATGACTTGGCAGGCTGCATAAGGCCCGCGGGCAAGATGTTCACTCCCCCTGGTTCCAGCAGCCCTTGAAAGCCTGAAGTACCAGGCAGTCGTTCTGTGCATAGCTTTGAACTATTTCTTAAAGACATACTGACTTTGTCTCCTGCGTAACCCAGTCTGGATTCGGTTGGTCAGTGTTCAGAACTTCCATTTTACTAGTACATCCGATATGCCCAGTGGACAAGCCAGATCACTAGAGACATAACCACAGGCTTATTTAATGACTTTTTCTATCAATTCATCATTTTACGTTAGTTGTCTGGCTTGTGCATTTCTTTGAACAATAGGGTTTAGGTGGAACACGCAGACTCACGAGCTTGACTACCTTGGTTTAAATTGTACTTTTTGCAAGCTTTGTGAAATTGGAAAACTTACAGGGTATCTCTACCTCCTGATAAGAGGGGATAATAATAGTATCTACCTCATAATCCTATATAATAAAAGGCTAATAAAAGGCAAATCCACTGAATGGCGAAGCGACTGGTTACTATGACATGCATTGACCACCAGAGGGCAGATTCTCAATGCAGGAGCTGCCTCCTGGTGGTCAGTGCACTCCCACAGGGGGAACCCTGCTCAACCAGAAGCTGGGCTCAGTGGCAATGGCAGGAGCCTCTCCTGCCTCCATGGCAGTGCTAAAGACCCCTCGAGAGGGCACAGGCCAGGCTGAGGGACACCCCGCTACCTCCCCTGCATGAATGTCGTGTACCAGGCCTCCCTCCTGTGTTGTCATAAGGATGAGAAGAGGGTGCCTATCAAAAGATCTGAATGGATACTTTACCTTAAGATGGCAAATAAAGATATAAAAATATGTTCAATATCATTAGTTATTAGGAAAATGCAAATGAAAACCACAATGAGATATCACTACTCACCTAATAGAATTTTAAAACTTATTTCACCCTAGGTATTTACCCAAGAGAAGAAGAAATATATGGCCAGACAAATGCTTATACATGAATATTCATGGGAGTTTTATATATAATAGCCAAACTGGAAACAATCCAAATGTCCATCAAGGACTGTTACTCAGCAATAAAATAGATGAACCATTGATGCACATAACAATGAATAAATCTAAAAATAATAGCCTGGGAATGTGGGAAGGGAGGGATGACAGGAAAGTTAGAGAGGAGCATGAACAAACTTTGGGGGCAATGTTCACTATCTTGATTGTGGTGATGACTTCACGTGTATGTACATATGTCAAGCTTGTTGAATTGCACCCTTTAGGTAGATGTGATTTATTATATGTCAATTATACCTGAATAATGCATTTTTAAAGTAAGAGCATTCCATAAGTGTTATCTATTATAAAGTTTAGTGCTATTCTGAAACATGTACATAAAAAAAAAATTTAAAGCATTTCATCAAAAGCAATATTCAGTGATTGAGTCTATCACTGTCATGCAATAACCTAGCTGTATTTTTCATTTTCATTTTCAAGCGATGCTCATGAGTGAACTTGAATTAAGGAAAACAGTCCAGGCTTTGAGTCCAGGAGACATGAGCTCATGTGCCCGCTCTATCACCTTGATTTTTCTTATATATAAAATAATGTCCAGTTACATCCCATGATTCCTGTAAGCATCAAGTTAAAAATGGATGTGAGCATGTTCTGAAAACTATAAAGCAACATGAGTATATCAGGCATTATGAGTAGCAAGGAGAGGTGATAAGAATGCTTTTTGAAGACTTGGTAACAGAGAGCCAGCAAGATTAAAATAAATCTTAACAAAAAACAAAGCAAACAAACAAATAAATAAGACCTCACACAAAAGCAAGGGATATACCCTGCATCTTCTTAAATCCTTTACTCTGATATTCCTACATCAGAATTGCCTGGGACACTCTTTTTTTTTTTAATATATTTTTATTGATTTTTCACAGAGAGGGTGGGAGGGAGGGAGGGAGGGAAGGAGAGAGAGAGAGAGAGAGAGAGAGAGAGAGAGAGAGAGAGAGAGAGAGAAACATCCATCAGCTGCCTCCTGCACACTCCCCACTGGGGATGTGCCCGCAACCAAAGTACATGCCCTTGACTGGAATCGAACCTGGGACCTTTGAGTCCGCAAGCCAATGCTCTATCCACTAAACCAAACCATTTAGGGCTGGGACACTCTTAAAAGTACAGATTTCTGGGTCCCACCTTATACTTCTGAATCAAAATTGCTGGGGGAAGAAACAGGAATCTGAGTTTTATAGAAATCTGCTTGGTTGATTCTAATGCAGCCAGTACATCATTCAGTGCATAGTCTTTTCAAAACAATCACCTTCACCTTATCACATCTCAAGGAGAAACATGAGCTACCTTAGGCTCTGTTGCTCAGATTAAACCTGTCTTCAAGTCTTCAGAAACGATCATTATCTCCCATAATGGCTGGGGATGCAGAAGGACTTGAACCATCTTTCAAAGAAGTATTTAGTTTTGAGAGCATGTCTTCTATCATCATTCTCCTTCTTTTCCTGAGCACCTATGTGCTGTTAGGATTTTCACTGGCCCTGAGATTATCTTTGGAAATTACCTACCTTGGTAATGCAAATGTGTATTGCCTAATTTCTTTCCAACCAGTCATTTTCTTCAAAAACACCTCATCATTCAGTGTTGCATGCTGAGAGCTTGCCTTGGATACTCTGTCTGGATAGTCTGTCTGAACTACATGGCTTGATGCTACTGTGAACTTTATACCCATGTGGGATCATCATTTGAAAATCAAGAAGTGAGAAGAAAAGCAGAAGGGTTGTTGCAAATCAGCCATTTTGCCATTTGGTGTGGTTAAAACAGAGGGGAAAAGATTAGAATTGGATGGACTCTAAGCCTGCTTTTGAGTCTATTCTTCCATCCACAGGAGAGAAGGTTTCTTGTCTGTGTTGTAAGGATGTCAGATCCACCTATAAATTATTTCTTGGGGATCTGTTTGAAATTCTCTATCAAAAGATACCATATGAATATAATTCAATATCTTATTGTATAGCTCATTGTTCTATAAATATGGACCAGATGTTGCAAAGATATGTCTAGAGGCCAGCAGAGAAATTCACGGAGAGAGAAGAGGTTGGAAACTGGAGAATGAGTGCCCTTATGAACAGGGCAGTTACTACATGTTGACATGTGTGAATGTGGCTTCTCATCCTCTGATTCTCATCTATACTAATAAAAGGGTAAGATGCTAATTAGACTGGGTCGATCGGCTATCTTCTGGACATCCAGCTTCCTTCTGGACAAAGCCATGGTGGGGGGGTGGGCATTGGGGCTGAGCTCAGGCCTGCAGTTGGGGGCAACCAGACCAGCATGGGAGGGCAGTTGGGAGTGAGATCAAGCCAGCAGGGAGGGCAGTTAGGGGCAACCAGGCAGGCAGACAAAGGCAGTTAGGGGCGATCAGGCAGGCAGGCAGGTGAGTGGTTAGGAGCCAGTGGTCCCAAATTGTGAGAGGGATGTCCCTGATTGGAGAGGGTGCAGGCTGGGCTGAGGGGAACCCCTCTCCCCTGTGCATGAGTTTCATGAACCAGGCCACTAATTTTGTTGATAAGGAAACTGAAGCCTAGACAATCAAAATGACTGAGTAAACATGATAACTCCAAAGTAAGGCCTACTCAAGACCAAGGCAGTTATCTTCATATCCATTCTCCTGGCCTTTTTTATGCTGGGAATTATGAGTTTCACATCCTATGTAGAGTAAGATTGGCTAAAATGGGCATCTACACAGTCATTTACCATTACTGTGCCACCAGATATCACTAATCTATGACCGATTTCTTTGCTCCTGAGCTCACATGTGCCCTCAGACTCTGTCATCCTAAGGCTCCAGGCAGTCATGAATAATTGATCCATCTTGCTGCCCTGTTACCTAACAACACTACATCTTTAAATACAAAGTGTCAGATTATCCTGTCTAATAAGATTTTCCTCCTTGAAACATGGCTCATTCTCTGAAGGTCCTTCCTTGAAGATTTTTGAATGGCTTGCCATGGCGACTTGATGGAGGGCATTTATGGTTTGCAAGAAGGTGAAGCACCATAAAATTAATTTGCCTAAAGGTTCCTAATAAAAAGCCCTAATCCCTGATGGGTTTTCTCTCCCTCTCTCCTTGCAGGTTGACAGAACAGAGGTGATTCGCACCTGCATAAACCCTGTGTATTCAAAACTGTTTACTGTGGACTTTTACTTCGAAGAGGTGCAGCGCCTGCGGTTTGAGGTCCATGACATCAGCAGCAACCACAATGGCCTGAAGGAGGCTGACTTCCTTGGTGGCATGGAGTGCACGCTTGGCCAGGTGGGTCAGCAGATGTGCCTTCCTCCCTCTTGCCTTTGTAACGTCTTTCTTGTTCCCATTTTTTTTCTCCTCCCATTCAGTCCTTGCTTTTTTTCCCTCTTGGTTTTATTTTCTTTTACATGCAACGTTTTATCATTTCCCATGCACTGGCCTACCCATTATATTTACGTAAGGATGGTGCTACAGATATGTGAAAAGTGACCCATTTTGCAAAATCAATCTTTTTTTTTTTTCTGAATCCCTTCATTTATTTAACAACTTCTTATTGAACACCTACTCTGCTCTGGGTGTGTGTCTGTGTTAGCTATGTCCTGATACATTGTAGATTTCCATCTCCCCACTCAACTCTGAGAACCCACACACAGGGAATTTTGTGCATTTACGTATATTCCAAGCCTCTTGTCCCCAAAATGGCCCAGGACAGGGGCTAAATAGATATTTGGTGAATAAATAAATGCTTTTACTTAATCTTCACAACACTGATAGGAAGTAAAAACCATTAGTGTATACATTTGTCAGTGAGAAAACCAATACGCAGACAGGTTCAGCTTAAGTGCCACATTAAAAAGTGGCAGATCTATGCCCTAACCAGTTTGGCTCAGTGGATAGAGCATCGGCCTGTGGACTGAAAGGTCCCAGGTCGATTCCGGTCAAGGGCATGTACGTTGGTTGCGGGCACATCCCCAGTGGGAGGTGTGCAGGAGGCAGCTGATTGCTGTTTCTAACTCTCTATCTCTCTCCCTTCCTCTCTGTAAAAAATCAATAAAATATATTTTTTAAAAAGTGGCAGAGCTAGAACTTGAACCAGGTTGGCCTCCCTCCGAATGCCATCATTTTGCTTTTATAACACCCTTCCATTTCCCTTCCCTTCCCTTCCGGCTGTACCCAGAGCTTAGTAGGTGCTCAGGGAAGATCTAAATGGAGACATAGTCCCTGCGCCCAAGTATCAGACACTCTGATTGGAGGCGGCCTACTTTATGCATCTCAAATAGAGCAACTTGTGATGCTCCTTAAGTGACAGTGAGAGTAAATAATATGGACCTTCAGGGAAGGGAGAGCTTTCTGCTGGCTAGAATCAAAGAAGTCATTTTGAGACCAAATGCTGAGAAGATATAGTTCAGGGGCTGGAGAAGAAAGCAAGATAAGCAAGGCAGAGAGATTAGAACAGCCATGGCAGGGGAAGGGGCGGAGGACACCAGTTTCCCTGAACCAAGGTCAGATACTGATTTATTGTGAAACCAGTGAGGCCAAACTTCAGAGCCCCTTTCTCCTGTGGATTTCTTCAAGGCTCCATGTTACATTTTTATTTGTAGTTTTGTACTTTTTTCTCAAAGAGCGATTCCAAATTATATGAGCCTCTAACTCCACAAAACCAGCACCAGTTCCATGTGGAGGTAAGAGTCTGCCCAGTAGAGAGAGGGCACATGTGCATGTGGGTTTATTGGTTTTACCATCCTCATGCCACTTACCACTAAAAGGAAATGTCTCCCAGGTGAAACCGAGGGACAAGATAGACAATGTCCTCAGCTGCCCATTTCCAGCAAGTGTAGTGATGACTTTCATGGGATTCTTCCTTGTTCCTTTAATGAAAGGCAAACGCCCAACTTGGAAGTACAGCTGAAGGGAGGCAGACAGAGAAGCTGGTGTGTATTCCATAAATATAAACTCTCTTGTGACTTTTGAACAGAATTGATGGCAGATAGTTCTAGGGCCCTGCCAGGTACAGCATCCAAAAAGTAGACATTGAATGAATAAATAGTAAATGAATGAACTTCTGTAATGTATAAATAAATTCAAAAGGTGATTAAAATGGCATCTTTTAGAGACATAAATGAGCCACTCCAAGATTTTTCTTAGATGATGGGTATCCTTTAGGCATGAAAGTCAAATCCTGTCCCAAGAAATAGATGTAGATCCATGTAAGCGTTCTGTAAATAAATGATCTTTTTCATCCAAAGCTTTGATCATTTTGTCTATGCAAGTGACTCTCACGCTTACATCTTTATCTCACAAACCTCATCAAGTTCTTGACCCTCTGCTTTGTGCCAGGCATTGTGCTTGGTGCCAGTATATAGTGGAGAGCCAAAACACATAGTCCCTGCCCTCCAGCAGCTCAGAGTCTAGTTGGGGATAAAAAGGGAAGCAAATAATTACACCAGCAATTACTCTACAACCATTGTACTTCTTGCTAAGGAGACAGATAGAACAGGAGACCAGACATTAAGAGAATGGCATCAGGTGGGGAGGAGGTACCGGAAGACTTCTGATGGGAAGTGATATGTACAGTGAAACTCGAAAGCAGAGGAGAGCGCATCCGGTGAGAAGAAAGAGGAACACAGTCCAAGCAGGTGGGGAAACGATGGGTCCCTTTTCCCAGGCCAAACTTCAGGATCCTGGAACCTGTCTTCATTTCATTCATTTAGCAACTCATTCTGGATTGTGTTGAGAATATACTTTTTATCAGTTTATTAAATAATTTCTCTCATAATTAACATGTATTTTTATACATATTTATCTGGTCCCCTTAAGAAACTAGTCTACAAGTTTCTTAAGGCCAAGATCACATTCAGCACTTCTTTGTGTCTAATGGGATACCATGTTTTTACATATCTTAATTGTTCAAGTCAAATGTATTGATTAGTTAACTTTGAAAAGTTTTTTTAAGATGGTAAGGTTCATTCATTTACTTATTCATTTTTTTTCAACAAGCATTTAGCAAGTGCCCTAGCTATGCCAAGTACCATGCTAGGCACCCGAGACACAAAGATGGAAAAGACAGAATCCCTGCCCCAGAGGAGCTTATAATTAGCTGGAGACACAGAATAGGAAATAAGCAATTAGCATGCATATCACTAACTGCTAGGTTAGGGGTGTTTCCCAGGGCCTATGGGGGAAAGACACATCTCTGCCTCATGGGAATCAGGGACATCTTATAAAAAAAGATGAGTCTGGACCTGAATCTCTAAATGATGAGCAGGAATTCACCAGCAGAGAAAAAGGCCAGAGATGGGGGTGGAAGAGAGGGGTGAGGAGACAAGGACTCTCCTGACACACACAAAGACATGGCAGCACAAGAATGAAAGAGAACATCAGCATATCCAGTTGGTCACATGAGCACGGGAAAAGGATAGAGGGAGTCTATATAAGAGAGGAGGAGCCAGACCATGAGGCTTTTAAATACCTTTCTCTAACGTTTGTAGAACACAGTGGACATAATGCACTGGAGGCCCTGAAGGGTTTTAACTAGGGAAAGGTCAAGATTGGATGTATGTACTAGAAAGATCACTTTGGCATTCCCCTGAAGGGTGGATGGGGGGGGATGGATGTGGAGGCAGGGAAACCAGTTAGGGAACTAGTACAGTTACAGGAAAGAGATGAAGAGGCAGTGGTCATGAAGGTTGAGAAGAGGAGAGCCAGAGAAGAGCTCATCCGAGGTCAGAATCAACACGCCTTGGAGATGGGTTGAGAGAGGAGGAGTTCTGAGATACTGGGCTTAGATTACTGGTGAAGTCATATGAGACTGAGGAGTGAGTTGGGGGATAGAATGTGATGCTGGCATGTTAATCTTGGGTTGTGTATGGAGAAACCAGAACAGGTCAGGAATCGGTGGCTGACCACGTGGGTCTGGAGATGATAAGAGATTTAGGAGCTAACTCCCCGAAGGTGGTCATTGGTAGCATGGAAGGAGTGAGATCCATCAATAAGAATGTTTTAGTTTTACTTTTGGAGGGAAATTTATTGAACATAGAAACAAATCATAAAAGATTTCTTTAAAAAAAATCATTGAGTATGTAAGAACATCTTTACTCTCAGATAAAAGTGTAAACCTGACGTTGTCTTCAAGTCAAAAACTTTTGTTGGGTGTTTCTATGTGTAGAGTAACATACCAGACACGTGCATTTGTAAGGAGATCTTTGTGAAGGGCAAGCAGGACTCTTAACCTCCATGGTTTCATAGATTCTGACATTTTGGTATGAATGAGAGTTTTTCTCTGTTTTTTTTTTTTTTAAGTTCTCTCTAGTGTGATAAAGCAAAAAGAAAAACCATCAACATTTTTCTTCTTTTCAACGCCTTGTATTGCTTAGGCAGGGAATAACTGGATATAGGAACAGTTGAACAACCCTAGGAATGGTGTAGTCAGACCTCAGGCACTGTTCTGTAATGCTCAAGCATACAGGCTAGGAAGTCTAATGGTCAAGTACACAGGCTGGGAAGTCTAATGGTCAAGTACACAGGCTGGGAAGTCTAATGGTCAAGTACACAGGCTAGGAAGTCTAATGGTCTAGCATTAAATCCCAGCTCCGCTGCTCTCAAGTTGTATGTCCAAAGCATATTTCTATAGCTATTTAAGCCTCAGTTTCCCCATTTGCCAAATGCTGGCCTTAAAAACTATTGTGAATATCAGCAAAATACATAGAAGGTGCTTAGCAGAGTTCCTGTCACAAAGAGAGCGCTGGGGATATGGAAATTGTTATTAAGGTGGTAAGAATCAAGGAAATGGCGAACTTTGTTGTTAAGGAGTGAAGGTGGCAATAAAAAGCACGAGACCATTATGACAGAACACTCATGTCCTGGACAATTAGTAAAACTGAACTTATTTCACCTCAAGCTTGAGTAGTTTATTTAATCAAAGGATTCAGTGTACATGTGTGTGTGTTTGTGTGTGTGTGTGTGTGTGATATTTATTTTTCCCAGGCTTTTTCAAGTAAAAATGGTTTCAAATCAGGGGCAAGTGTTCCAGTTCCTTCCTGGCCACAACTAATGCTGAAAAGGAGAGAGAAAGTGACTTCCCAAACCCAGGCACACATTCAAAGCCTGTTTCCTCAAAGCTGCTACAGTTTGCTCTGTCCATCTGCGATTGACACGTTCTCACTCTGCCATGTGAAACAGCAGGACTCATGGCCTTTAGGGAAGGAAAATAGCACCCCAGGCATGCTAGCAATTGGCATTGACCATGAAGTTGGTACAAGCACAACAAGTGACTTAGCACTGAGCAATTATGCCAAAGGAAGGTTCACGTCCCCCAAGAGCACTCAAGGCAGAACTGCGTGTTCTCAGCAGATGGCTGAGGGGGGCTAATCACAGGGATGCAGGGCACTTGGAAAGCTGTGTCTCCTTCTGGCTGAGCGTGGAGAAATCCTTGGATTTCTGTTGGCCAAAAGGAGATCAGGAGCCAAGCCTGCTGCCCCCAACAGAGGGCATGTCAAGGAGACACATGGCCCCTCACCAAGTAGGACAGCCAGCGGACCTTCTTTAATGCAATGCCTTTATTATTTTTCTTTCACTGCTTATAGCTGCTTCATTCATCCCAATATTTCTCTACTCCTTCATGTACCGATCCAGTGGTCAATGAGTGAAAAAATGAAGTAATAAATACAGCAGCTAACTTTCTATTGGTCCTTTTATTTACCAGCCACTAGGCTAGGCACTCACTATCCCTCAATCCCTTCCCCACTCTATGCCTTGGAGGACAGTGATAATTGTGCAAAGTCCTCCTTTCTTCATTGCCATTGGCTCTTCTTTCATGTATTTCCCCCACAAAGTTCAGAGAACATCTGTTTAAAGAACCAAGAATGTCCTGCTTTCTGTTCTCATACATGGAGCAAGAAACCTGTGACCCCTTGACGTAATCTTAGATTGTCTGGGGTCTCTGACCCTCATTCCCAAGAGAGATCATGTACCACCTTCCCTCAGAGAAGCTGTTCTCTGATTTGAACTGCATCAGAATTTCCTAGAGACATGTTAACACACAGAGTGCTGGGCCCATCCCCTAGGGGTCTTGATTCAGAAGATTTAGCAAGAGACCCAACATTTATATTTCTAAGTGATGGGGATGCTGTTGGTTGGGGGCCACACTTTGGGAACCATTACCCCCGAGCCTTGGGGAGAGGAATGCTAATGACTATTGGACACCGTATCATTAGTTTTCATTGTGAAAGGGCTAATAGTTGGGCCAATTGTCTGGAGAAATTAAGGAGGACAAAGAGAACACCTGGAGAGCAGAAAAAAACAAGTTCCATAAAGTTTACAGTCCCACAAAGAACTATGTACATGGCTTTGAGCTTATGTATTTGGCGAAGATCTAGATTTCTGGAGTTTGCTCTCTCATCCATTAAATGCAGCTGAAGGACTATTACCCAGACTGGGGGGTTCCTTTCCCGACACATGTGAGTGTTAGGGTTACATCAGCCACAATGGCCCCTTGAAGGATGGGCAGACCACAAGCTGTCAGTGACCAATGGAAATTTGGTCTCAGACTGGGGTGAACCCAATTGGAGGACACTGGGGTATGACAGTGAAGAGGGTGTTAACCAAACTCTATGTCATGCTCACAGTGCGATTTCTCAGATTGGCATTTTGTTGCATGACAGCTAATATCTTCATGGCATAAAATTGATGGCCCAGGGAAGTCAATTTTACATGTTATGCTGGCAAATCATTTACCCCTGCTTCTCACAGGAAAAGCTTTTCTTAACTTTGCAGAATTAGTGTAAGCAAAAGCTCCCTGAGTGATAAATGTTACAAGTCAATACCATCTTCTCAGCTCCCAGGAAGTGGCTGAGAAATCCTGGGAAGTAGTACTGCTTCCCATGCTGACTGCTTGTTCTGTTCATTGGTAGGTGGGATTCACATAGAATGATTGTTAGTTAGCAAGCCTTTAGTTTAGTTCTCCGAGGAGAACAATTAATTCTTATCTTTTTCTCTGCTATCTTTGTCAGATAAGTAATCATCTTAAAACTCAGATCCTAGGAAAATCCCTCTGCTTTCTCTGCAGTTTACCATTTGTACCTTTAAATCTCCTTTATGATATCCTGGACGGGAGTCCTGGATCTGCTGCCACCTCCCTGTGTGGTCTTGAGCAATGTACTTAACCTCTCTGATGTAGTGACCTCATTTATAGAGGGACGTTTTGTTCTGATTAATCTCTTAAGTTCTTAACAGTTCAATAGTCAATGATTCTCATTCATCTCTTTCCTTTCCTCTTGTCTCTGAAAATAAACATCGTCCCTGCATTCTCATCCGTTTCTGGCATGCTCCCTATTCCCACCCCCACCCCATCCCCTGCTCTTCTCATCTATGATACAGCATGTCGTTCAGCCACAGACTGTATCGCCTCCCTAAAAACCCCCTTCCCAGGAAAGCAATTCTTTCTGTCTACTTAATTTCATAGATAGTTTTTAAAAGATCTATTCAATGGCAATTAAAATGGACCTGTGTTTAACTGTTCCATATACATTCTGTTCCATGTACATTCCATCTACTTTTCCATATACATTCACAGTAATATGATATCTCTCTTAACTCCTTATGATTACATGAAAGAAAGGCAAGAGATCTGGACCTGGGCGAGAATTTGTAAGGACTGATATGTCACTACTGAAAAGCAACTCTTGATGTGTCGTGTGGTCCCAATCTTTTAAACCAGGGTAGTTCAGGGCAGTTGGCCCCCAGTTCACCTACCAGTGTGCTCTGGACCTGTCTACCCATACAAGGAGCCACATATGCCACTTGGTTTTGTTTTTTAAATATGGTTTTATTGATTTCAGAGAGGAAGGGAGAGAGGGATCAATGATGAGAGACAATCATTAATTGGCTGCCTCCTGGATGACCCACACTGGGGATCCAACCTGCAACCTGGGCATGTGCCCTGACCAGGAAGCAAACCGTTACCTCCTCATTCATAGGGTGATGCTCAATCACTGAGCCACACCAGCTGGGTGCCACTTGGGTTTGAAAGCAGCTCGCAGGACCTCTACTAAAGCTTCCAACCGGCTTTCATTCCAATCCCTGTCACCCACTCAGAATGACTAACTGGAAAAATCCATTCTACATCCTGTCTCCATGGTATTTACACATGCCCTCCCCGTAATTTAGCCCTTGCCTTTTCCCTGAAAACACTGTCTTGCTATATCTTCTCAGTTAGCATCCTTGAATGCCTTATATAAAAATATTCTGTACTTAAAGCAGGAGACACTATAGCACCAAGAACTGAATCCTCAGTGTGCCAACTAACCAAAAACTCAATTCACCATATAATACAGTGGCCCTCAATTTAATTCTCCACCAATTATTTTTACCCAAAATAAGATTTTGAACTATTTATAAAGTTATTTTAATTATTTTAGAACTTGCAAATTTTGTTATTTGTTTGTTCAGTTTAGGCTACTTATGAAATTTAGTTGCTGATTATCATGACTATTTCTGAGTATCCAATGTATCATAAGACTAAACTATGTCTTCTCTCCCAAAGGGGGCGGGGGGAGATATGGTACCAGCTCTTAAAGGACCCACCTCTTCACAGACCTCAGGAGTAGGAGGACATGTTTCTACAATACTAGTAAATATGAGTAAAAACATCATAATAAAACCTGCCTGCTGATTTCAGGGAACTCATATTCAGGTAGAGGAGTATGACACTTAAGTATTATATCAATTCTTAAACGTATGAAGAACTTCAAAACATGCAAAGAATCCGAATTTGTGGGAAATTCTTTGGCTGAGGTATTTGTGAGGCTGTGCTCAGGTGTTTGAGAGAACATGTTACAGCTGCTGCAGGTAAAGCATGGGTCCCCACTGCACTGCCCCCAGGGAGAAGGCTTTGTGTGGGTAGTCTGATGCTGATTGTTTTTAATACTGTTTTTGATTACAGAAGAGACCCCGGTGGGCTGGGAATGTTAATAAGGAATAGGTTATAGAAGCATCCATGGAACTGCATGGACATCTCCCCCCCCCCCCACACACACACCAAAGCCTAGAATCTCCAATTCAAACATAATTAGGGAAAGAGAATATTTTTATTAATAAAGTTCAGGGGAGAAAAAAAAACAATAAGTGCTTGGGTTACACAATCACTCCCAGGAGTCTTGTTTTCAGATTTAAGGACAAAATGAGGGCAGGTGTGAATTTATTAACTCTGATTTGGATGGAATGTGAACCTTTGGGGCATCTCTGTGCACCAGGGCAGATCGGGTGAGACCCCGAGTGACGTGTTCATATGCTTCACCCCCCTCTTCCTTGGCATCTGCCTCCAGGAGCCTGAGGTTTGCACACATTCCCAAACCAGTCATCAGGAACAAAGGGGCAGAAACTCTTCAAACCTCCCTCTCTCTCCAACGAGATTCAAGCCAGGAAAAACCAGTGTTTCGGCCAATTTGTTGTGGGTTCCAGTGGAATCAGAACAGCTTGAATCGGGGAGGACGAGAAAAGCAGTGCTGAGCTTAGCCAGGGTCAGCTCTTTGATGCTCTGGTCCCCTGCTCAGTTCTTCCAAGGAGGGAATTCATTCTTCCACGTCTAGTGTCCCGGTAACAACTGTAGAGTAAACCAGGACTCCATTCACCTGGGGCTGGGCCATCCCAGTTTATACCTATTGCTGTGGTTTCATTATTAGCACTGTCCTCTTTCACTTTCAAAAGTGTCCCAATTAGAAGAACATAACTGATGGCCCCTTTGTGATGATAGGTCCTTTTCCTAGCTGACATTTACTAAGAGTTGATCATGTGCCAGGCATTTGTGAGCTTGGTGCTATCAACATTATCATCATCATCATCATCATCATCATCATCACCAGTAGGCCAAGATTACACATCTCCTTACATGGCAAAGCCAAGATGCAGCAATAGGTATTTGGATTCAAATTCAGAGTGCTAAACTCTCCCTCCCTTACTCCTAAACTGTACTACCATTGAGCTTCCATTTCATGTACTTAATAAGAAAAATGCCCATATGCCTTTACAAATCTCCCAAGTCTTCCCACTGATTTTCTCATAAGCGGTCAGTAGAAGGGAGGAAGGCGGGTGTTCGGGGGCCTTGCTGAAGCTGTGGTGTTGTGTTCCGTGAAGCCAGTGTGTCTCCACTTGATAGATCAAGAACTAGGCATTGAGAGCGCAACTGATTCATCCGAGATCGTGCCGACAGAAAGTTGTAGAGCTAGAATTCAAACCTAAGTTGATCTGCTATCAATACCTGCCCCCCTCATGCCACATTGCCTGCTACACTGAGTTCAGTTTCCACAACCCTTTGCAGATTGAAAAAAAGTGGAGTAGCAATTCTACCTAAACGCCATCACTGTAAAACTGCTCAGAGAGGTCAAGACAGAAGCAACCTTCCCTCAAGTTGATAAATAGACTCTGATATCTAAAAAATCTCTCCCTCCCAGCTCAGGAAGCCCCGTGTCATCCACCAGCAAAGAGATACCCCATCTGTGAGTGTTTATCTGAAATACCCCTGACCTCATTCTTCCCTCATGAGAGACCTGTTGCTCACATAGCAGTTCAGGTTAACAATAAGATGGAAATAATTGATATGAATGCATTCATCCATCCAGTCGTTCATTCACTGAATGACTGATGCATTATAATGCAGACAATAATAATGAAAAGCTAATATACATATAATTCACTCATCCACACACATGTGCATATGTTCATTCATTCATTTATTGGGCACTTGGGATATGCTAGACACTCTTCAAATAGCGCTGCCTCAGCCGTGAACAATGTTGGCAAAGCTTACCATGGTAAGCTCTCATGGAGCTTACCTATTCCTCCATGATATCATAGCAGGTAATAATAGCCCTATGAAGGAAAACCAGCTGGGATAAGGAAGAGAGTGGTGGGAACGGGGTGGGTGCTAATTTGGATAGGAATGTCAGGGAAGCCCTTTCTAAGGAGAGACCAGAATGAAGTGCAAGCATTCATCATGGAAAGACATCCAGGAAAGTGTTCCAGGAAGGGGGCAGAACTGCTCTTACACACTGCCAGACCCTATGCTGAGACTTTGCAACGATCTCATTTAATCCTCACGAACCCCCGATGAGAAAGTACCAGTATTTCTTCATTTTCCTGCTAATCACCTAAACCCTGAAGCCACTTGCTTACGTGTGCATCATTTCTAAGTGGGGGAGCCATGCGTTAAATCCAGGCCTCCTGACGCTCAGACCACATCCCTACTATTGAGGCTGAGCTATTCTGTGCCAGCCTTTTCAAAGAAAGATTTAGACAATGATCACTAGGAAGAAACAACTGTAAAGCCTGCATCATCCATCTCATTCAGATCTCATGTGTCCTTGACCTGACAAAATGCTCTACCCTGGGCATTAGACTGCTTGGAGATGCAGCTCTTTCCTCTTTCTCTTGAATGCCACATGTTGTGACTAGGTATTGGGGGTGGGGTGGGGTGGGGAGAGGAGGATAGTGGCCTCTGATTAATAACTGAGCTAGGTCATTTGTGGTGATGATGGGTGGATAATTAAGGCATAGCAGTTCTTAAATCCCTCTCAGAAACTCTCCTTTCCTCCACTGCATCCCTTGCTAATGAAGTCAGAGAAAGGGTAAAAGCCTGTAATTAGACTTGAAGTAATTAGAACCCTACTTAATAGAAAGCTTAAGACAGGAAGCCCAAACTAGTAGATTATCCAATGCTCCTGTCATTCTGAATCATTCTCCCTAAGGTGGTTCTTTTGTGGGTCTCCACTGGGGAGTGAGAATTGTACTAAATTTACATAAAATTTATATCCACACATACTCATGTTGTATGTCCTCTCCCCAGAATGTCTGGGAACATTTCAATATTGTACCTTTCTTGCTTCCTACACATTTACCCATTAATAAAAGTCTAACTCAGCAGAACAGATTCATTTAAAATTCCTTTAAATCTTTTAAATCTGATCATATTGAACTAAAATAGTCTACATGCAGCTCTCACTTTCTAGCTCAGTGCTTCTCAACTGCAATATGCAGGCAAATCACCTAGGGATTTTGTTAGAATGCAGGTTCTGACTCAGCAGGTGGGGAGTGGTCTGAGAAACAAGTTCCAGGTCCTGCTGCTGCTGCTGCTGCTGCTGCTGCTGCTGCTGCAAGGGGCCAGATAGGATAAGAAGGGGAGGACACAGTGTGAGAAGCAAAGGAAAAGTTCTCAGTCCCACAGGCAACTTCACTTGCCTTCTCCAGGGGTGGGAAACACCTGGCCCTCAGGCCCTCTAAGGCCCCACTTAATCATTTGGTCTGGCCCTGTCAAGGCATCCGGGATGAGTTAATTAAATGTTTGGCCAGATACAGTATAGCGGGCTAATTTTTCAGTTGATAATTTTGTATGGCCCATGAATGATGTTATAAATATCCAAATGGCCCTTGGCAGAAAAAAGGTTCCCCACCCCTGTCCCAGCAGCTATTCCCAACTTCTAATGAATACAATTTGCCAATTAAGGGGAGAAGGTGTGAGTAATCCAAGGCAGAGGAAAAAGCAAAAGACAAAGCATAGTCCTTGAAGGGGTTTTCTTTTTATGCTCTTTAAAATATTTTTTAAGGCTGCCCTTTATAGATAAGGCATACAAGAGCAGGGGGAAAATGAGACATATGTACTACTCTTTGTAATACTTTAAGCAATAAAATAAAATAAAATAAAAAAGACGTACAAGAGGCTGAAGTTCTCAGGGGTTGCTCTCTGCTCAGACAAGAGTGTGGGTATTTGGGTCAGCAGTGGAAGAAAGGAGACCGAGAGATGGGAGAATAGCACCAAGAGAAGGCCCTTCTGGCACAGTATTTACCTTGAGCAGGTCTGATGTCTACCAGGTGAAGTGATACTGCCCAGAAGTATTGGGGCAGGAAATGGGATGGTAGGGATTTCCCTAAAATCAGTCATCACTGAAGTCATCATTGCATCTTTTCCTAGGACCCTGAACCCAATCATGGGCAAGTCAGTTTTAGTTTTTTTTATGTCTACTACTTCAAATTATCACAAACTTGGTAGCTTAAAACTAAAGAAATTTGTATCGTAGTTCTAGAGGGTGAAAATTGAAATCAAGGTGTCGGCAGGACTTTGCTCCTTCTGAAGGCCCTGAGAGAGAATCCATTTCTTGCTTCTTCCAGTGTCTGGTGACTGATGGCATTCTTTGGCTGATTGTCACATCACTCCAAAACTCTAGCCTCCTCAAATCTCTCTTTGCTCTGTCTTCATATTTCAATTGTTTGTGTATCTCATCAAATCTCCCCCTGGTTCCCTTTTATAATGACACTTATCGTTGAATTTAAGGTCCACAAGGATAATCCAGGGTGAACTCCCCATCTTAAGATGCTTAACTTAGTTACATGTGCAGAGACCCTCCTTTTTGCCATTTTAAGGTAATATACACAGCTTTCAGGGATTAGAACATGGATCTCTTTCAGGGGTCATTTTTTTTTTCCTTCCACTACAGTCACTGTTGCTAAAGTACCTAGAGTCAGGTGTATCAAGTACGTAGTCTCTAGAGGTAAATTAAACATCTTCTTTCTGTCCCTAATACTCAATTCTGCTCCTCATACTCACATATGACCTTTGTACCTACTGTTCCCTCCACTGAAGCATCATCCCTCCCCTCTCTGTTTGATTCTCCTCTTCCATAAGTCTTTAAGTCAGGAGAATTTCTTCAGAAATGCATTACCTGACCTCCTAGACCAGGCCAGGTACCCTTCTCAAGGCATGGCATTACTTCTCCTTGCAGAGTTGGAATTTGACATGTGCCTCATCTGACTATCTCTGGGAGGGCAGTATCTATCTTGTGTCATTATTCTTTTCTTAACATCCAACACATACTAGACACTCAATAAATACTTATTCAGGGAAGGAATGAATCCTGGCTTTATTGCTTATATTAATCTGTTATGGCTGCCATAATGAAATACCACAGACTGGTTATGACTTAAACAACAGAAATTTTTTTCTCATAGTTCTGGAGGCTGGATTTCCAGGACCATGGTGACAGCAGGGTTAGTTTCTGTGAGGCCTCTTTTGCTGGCTATCTTCAGTAAGTCTCACATAGCATAAGATATCTTATGCTTCTTTATTTTCTTAAAAGGACACCAGTCATTGGGTTAGGGTCCCTTATGATTGTATTTAACCTTAATTATCTCCTTATAGGCCTTATCAGTAAATATATTTAAGTTTCAGGTTAGGAGTTCAACATACGAATTTTAGGTAAGGGGACGAAATTCAGTACATAATGCTATATGACCTTAGATAAGCTCTCTCAAAACTTTGCTCCTCTCATCTCAACTGTTTGAGGGCAAGAGCAAGTTTGATTATTAAATTACAGTAAATGGGATAAACATGTATGAAGCACTTGACATATTATCTGACACAAATTAAAATGTTTTGGTTGTTTTCCCCAGAAATAGTGAAGGATTGGACAGTTAATAGATTATTTGGGAAGCAAAAGAAACACCAGAACAGGAGTGGAGTGAGACAGGAAAGAGAAATCAACCAATAAAACAAAACAAAGGGTGCTTGTCTAACAAATCACCACTGGATACAATTGTAGCCTCAATAAAGAAATGAATCCTGGCTTTGACTCATGAACTATGTGTTTTAATCTGCTGGGGATGCCATACTCTGGGGAAACATAGGCGACTATGTAGAACAAACACCACAGAGTCACCCCCTATCCCTGGGACAAAGAAGCTGGAGGATTTCTATGCCAATGATGATCAATCATTGGTTAAGGCCCACTCCAAATGGTGTTAATAATCCCCACTTCCAGCCTGCTGTGCCTGTGGACAATGAGCACAGATACCAGAGGAAACCTTCAGGCAAAGACATGCCCTGCCAATTCTGTAATCATAAGGCCTGAGGGGATCTGTCTGTTACAATAAGATATTAGGTGTTAGTCATTCTAGTAGCTTTCAGAGAACTGGTCATGCTGTTTTTGACCAAGGGGTTCTGGAGCCAAACAATTGTAAGGAATGCTCAGCAGAGGGTTGTCCTTGGGAATTTTCCACTAAAGCTCTATTGATGTCTGCAGTCGGGATGGCTTTCTAATCCTGTGATTTTCAGATTTACTAAAGAAAGACTTTTTATACAACTAGAGGCCCAGTGCATGAGATTCGTGCACTGCGGGGAGGGGGGTTCCCCTCAGCCGGGCCTGTGCTCTCTCATAGTCTGGGACTCCCTGTGGGCAGTCGGACATCCTTAGCTTTGCAGCAAAGGTGGGCTCCTACCACTGCTGCTGCACTCACCAGCTGTGAGCCTGTGAGCCTGGCTTCTGGGTGAGCTACTCCCCCCATGGGAATACACTGACCACCAGAGGGCAGCTCCTGTGTTGAGCATCTGCCCCTAGTGGTCAGTGCGTGTTATAGCTTCATAGCTCAGTCTTTCTGCCATTAAGTCGATTTGTATATAAGCCTTTTATTAGAGAGGATATGCAAACTTTTAAGGAATGAAAGGTCTCTGATACATGCTTTGGAAATTATCAGTTCTGGCAAATAGAGATGTGACTGTCAAGTAAAGATGTTTTTAATCTGTTCTCCACTGTAGCCCCAGAACAGTGTCTGGCACAGAGAAAGTTTTCAATCAATGTTTGTTGGTGCAACAGAGTCTTACAGCAATTTCAAAAAAGCATCTGAAATATATGTTCAGTAAAAGCAGTCTCATGAAAAATAACTGCTTAATCCCCAAAATGATTGTTTTGAAAGACTTTGAAAGAAAATTCAGTTGAATATACATACACTTGTTGAAATATTGGCCAAAACCTATCTAATTCTCCTGGCTTTGTTCCATTCGTCTAGATGAAAAAGTAGACTTCTCTATAAAATGAGGACCTAGGCTTTCCGAATTTGTCTACTTCATAGGGGAAGAACCACTTCCTCCCCATTTCCATATGAGAACGCAGATCATGGACTTAATGGTCCAACTTTGTTAAAAAGAGTGTTCCAACTTGTATTTCCTCCCCCTATATGCCACTCTTGTTGAATGCTAAGGACTGCAGCTGTGACCTCACTAAGGGGTGAAAATATTCAAATTAGAGGACTTGTGACAAGCACACCCCTTTATCTTGTTGCTAAGTACAGCTAGCTATTTGTTGGCCTCAAATGTCATCTGGGACCAGAGTGAGTCCTAGTCATTCTTTCTCACCCTCTGTCAAAAACTAAAGCCTTTATGAGCCTGATGCAGTTGCTTCCACTGTAACAAAGCATGCAGGAGAAGTGAGATTTGCAAACAAATGGGCTTTTCTCTATAGCTGACTGGGCATCCCTACTATTTTTTCCCAACAGTTCTGAGAATGGCTGCATCACTGTTGTCAATCACTATTATAAGGAAAGGTTTCACACCCTAATAATCACTCATTCTTTGGAGGTGAGATGGAGGTCTGGGGGCTGTAAAAGAAGTTTAATTGCCTGCTTGATTATTCATTTGTATATTCAATTGCCCACTTCTCAATAAGGAATATTTCCTGGACAATTGCTTATCTTCCTAAAATTTGTAAAAGGCAGGAGCTGGAGCACAGTAGCATTCTCTTCACACCCTACAAGTTGAAATGCTGGCATTTCTAGGTAAGAGTGAGGGGAGAACTATGACCATCCAGGTCCTCACTGGTTAAGTCTCCCTTGGTTTTCCTTGAAGAATGATCTTGGAAGACAGTCTGTAAAGACAGTCTACCCTAATATACCCAGTGATTGGTTATTACAGTGCTGAGGGAGTTGTTGAAGTCACTTGGAGCCATACAGGTAGGTAACCAATGTGGATGAAACACAATAACAATGGACAGAAGTATTGCTGAGACCAGATTTATTTGGGAAACGGGATATGTTGCCTTTCTTTGGTCTGATGTTGACCTGGCAACTGCTTACTGGTGGCCCTCGTTTTGTCATGTATTTATTGGTCTTCTTCATCCCTCCTTGCTGAAAAACCCCTGGAGAGAAACTAGAGTCTTCTGATGCTGTTTGTTTTCTGTTTCCTCTGTGTTTTGGTTCATCTGAAGTTCAAGAATAATGTCTACATTTTTCTAGGAAGTGGTAGCTTTCACGATCTGTGAATGGGGAGGGATAAGGGATAATGATTGTCTATAGAACAAGAGCAACTGGCAAGTTCTTAATGAGTAGAGTGGAAAGAATGGAGAGTTTGGATTCAGAAATAGCTGGAAATGCCAATTTGGAATGCCAATTCCTTTATCACCTGAATTTTTCATGTCATTTTATTGATAGCCAGCTGTAAATAAAAAATCCTATGTTCTTAGTAATTACGCTACACTGCCCTTCAGATTAATTCATTCTTGAGGTCTAACTTGATTATTTCTTTACAATCTTCTACACGGTTAAGCACACAAACATGGGATCCAGGGCTTAAAAGCAAGCACATATAGTACAAATCCAACGGTGAGAATTTTCTAAATCTGTCATGAGTTTTCTTACCAGTCCGATTGTTGCTAGAGATTAGTTTCTGAAGTCAGACCTATGATAAAACCCCTGCCTCTTAGCTCTGTATCCTTGAAAAAATTACTTAAACTCTCTGTGTCCTATTTTCGTCATTTAGAAAAGGAAATAATACCAAATTTGTGGGGCTGTAAAATTAGCACCAAAGTGACCACTAAATCAAAACATTACTCAAGTTCTCATTCCCTGTAAAAGGCTCTTTTCCCCACGTCATAGCCAAACTTATTGAAAGAATTGTCCTCACGTGCTCACTCCATTTCCTTCCCTTTTCCTTTCCTCTTCAACCCACTCCAACCTATTTTCTGTTCCAAACCTGGTCATGTGTTCTTTGCCCCCAAACTTAATGTCCTCTTCTTATATCCCTCATCTCAGTGAAGGGCTCGACCATCTGATCCAGTGATGCATTTATGATGCCTCCCTCTTCCTCCGTAGTCAGTCCATTTCTAAATTCTGACTAAAGCTTTACATTTCAATACCTCATAAATCCAGCCTTTTCTCTCCAGCTCTATCATCTCCTGCCTAGTCTCCCACAAGAGATTCTTACATGGTCTATTCCCACCCACCTCACCATCTGTGCATTCATTTCCCCACCATCAGTGGGACTCCTTTGGGACGAGTTCTCTTTGTTCATTTGACCATTTGGCTAATTCTAATCTCCTTCATCAGAACATAAGCTCCATTCTATTCTTCATGCCTAGCACCAAGCCCAGCACTCAGTAAGGGCTAAGTAAATGTGGAGTGAATAAAGCATCTGCCACATAATATGCACTACTTAAATGGGAGTTCCCATTGCTGTCCACATTGTTATCATCAGGAGGTGAATTTTTTTAAAGAGAAATACTCTTTCCTCTTCTAATTACAGCTGACTAAACAATAGTGTCTTTAAATCTGCTTGACCTATGGAAGTTCTCTGAACTTTTTGCATTTGACTCTAGCACACTCAGAATTTTCATTTCTCTAACACAGAGACAAAAAGATGTAAGAATTTCAGAGAATAGGTTTGTCTTTCTGCTTTTCAGAGTGATTGCCTTTTTTCTCTTTCTGTAAATAATATGTGTATTATTACCTAATACTGCATTTAAAAAGTCACCCACAAACTTGACAACTGTTAAAAAATAAACATCTCACAGTTTCTGTGTGTCAGGAATCAGGGTAGGGGTAAGGGGGCAGCATGGCTGGGTCCTTTGTAGCAGAGTCTCTCAAGACTGCTGTTGAGTTATACAAAAACTCAACTTGGGGGAGAAACTGCTTCCAAGCTCACTCTTGTGGCTGTTAGCAGGCCTCAGGTTCTTGCTAGCTGTTAGCTGGAAATCAAGTCTTCTCTACATGGGCTGCTCTCTAGGGCTTCTCATAGCATTGAAGCTTGCTCCGCCACCCCGCCCCCACCCCACCCCGGGGGCTCTGAGAGAAAGTGAGAAATGGTGAGCAAATTTTCGGGAGTAAAGGGTGTTGGGGGTGCGGGAAGAGAATGGACAATGATCGTACACCTATGGATGAGGACAGCGGGGGAGGGGATGGGGACAGAGGGTGGAATGGGAACTGGGAGGAGGGGAGCTATAGGGGGAAAAAGAGGAACAACTGTAATAATCTGAACAATAAAGATATTTTAAAATAAATAAATAAATAAATAAATAAATAAATAAATAAATAAATAAATAAATAAATAAAAAAGAAGGACAGCACAGCCCTAACTGGTTTAGCTCAGTGGATAGAGCATCGTCCTATGGACTGAAAGGTCCCAGGTTCGATTCCGGTCAAGGGCATGTACCTTGGTTGTGGGCACATCCCCAGTAGGAGATGTGCAGGAGGCAGCTGACTGATGTTTCTCTTTCATTGATGTTTCTAACTCTCTATGCCTCTCCCTTCCTCTCTGTAAAAAATCAATAATTTTTTTTTTTAAAAAAAGGACGGCACATCCAATTGGTAACCTAATCTCAGAAGTGACATCCCATCACTTTTATGGTATTCTGTTCATTAGAAACAAATCATTGAATCTATCCACACTCAGGAGCTGGAATTACACAATGGGGTGACTATCGGGAGGTAAGGATCATTGGGAGCTGCCTTAGATAGAGCTGCCTAATGCCAGGGGTGTCTTTGTTCTCTCTAGGCACGAGCTTGGTTTTCACTTGATTCTTTTAAGCCTTTTCTCCTTTGGGAATCATGGGTAGCATATCCATCAGGGCCACAATGCCTTATCACAATTCTCTTTCAAAAAAAAAAAAGAAAGAAAGAAAGAGGGGAGGAGGGGGGTTGGGGCAGGTTCTGCTAAATATAGCTCCTAATATAAACAATTTTAATTGCCATTGCACGTTGTGCATTAACACTTAATCATGGAGATAACCCCAATTACTTATATTGGCTTGTCTGAGCATCAGTTTCCTGATGACTTATTTCATAGTTTCCTAATGAATATATTAAAAATAGAACTCGAGAACTAATAGATACAAAATGTGTATATTTAGATCCTGGTTTTCTTTCCCTCACAGCATCCCCATCCCCCACTGTGCACAGAGGTTTTAGTGCTAATTTGAGAGCATTCTGAAATTTCATCTATTTTATCTTCATGTACATGTATCCAATGTTTGTCATCAAACTTTGACGTAAATCCCTCAGCAACAATTAAACCACCTCCTAATTGACTGAGTTATCTGTCATTCATCACACATTCTCTTACATCACGTGCTATAAGAGGAAAAGGGGAATGCCTGTATTTAGGAGGGGTTTGTGGAAAGTCCTTGGAAAATTAATGCACATAGATGTCATCACTTCAGGCAGAGCTGAATGAAGAATTTTTAGAGGGAACTTCATTTAGAGTAGACCTGCAGCTATGTAACCGTTGTCCCCACCTTTCCTCTCCTTTTGCAGATTGTTTCCCAGAGGAAGCTGTCCAAATCCTTGCTGAAGCATGGGAACACGGCAGGGAAGTCCTCAATCACGGTAAGCCCCGTTATGCAGTCATCTGCCAGGTGCCCGGGTGGAGCTGGCTGGGGCAAACCAGACTTGTGCAAAGCAGACCTCGTGACTATTGAGAGCTGATGCCACAATCGCGCAACTATCCAAGCCACCTCTTACTTTTTTTCCCCTCCACCTGTCAATACAATTTTGACCTTTTCATTCCCAGGAAAAAGGGCTGAAAAAAGGACCTGTAAGTAAAGCCATTTACTTGGACTAAGCACTTCTGCAGTTGCAGTATAGGTGCTAGTGGGGAACAGCAATGGAATCATCGAGCTCGTAAAAACATGAAATTGCGTGGGGTTTTCACATCATCAAAATGACCTGTCACTGCCTCTCATTTTTCTAAGAATTAAAAATTTGCTCTAATCACATTTAGTCCAAGGTTTGATTTGTTGCTTCAAAACCAGAGAGCTCAGCATTCAACTTTCTTCTTTAATATAATAGTTTGGAGCTACGCTATCCTATTTGGTAGTCACTAGCCACATGTGATTATTTAAGCGTATGTACAGTTATTTAAAATTAAATAAAAGCAGATATTCATTGCTTGGTCCCACAAGCCACATACGATGTGCTCAATAGTTGCCTGTGGCTGGCAGCTCCTGTTTTGGACAGTGCAGATTATAGAAACTTTCTGTCAGTGTAGAATTTCTATGGGCAATGCTGGGAGCACTTCTAAAGAAAATCTTACATTTTCCTGTATTTGAAACATTGACATCTTGTATTAGAGCCTTTGAGAAAGGCAGAGAAAGTAGTCTAGCCAGGTAGCTATGTGAATCTAAATCGCTAGGGAGATAAATTTCCAGGAGGCAAACCTTCTGAGTTCCTTTGAACATTTGTTTTGAACTTAGAAGTAACTGATTTATATTTTGTTAATGTATGCCACTTTTTAAAGGAAAAATTTCTAAGAATTCCTAGTGGTGAAAGTTATGACCATTCTTACAATAACGTACCTAAATATTCGAAGTGATGCAGTCATGTCAAAGCCTTCTCTTGACTGCCTTGCTCACTGATGAACAAATGGTTCAGATGGTTTTGAAGCCCCCTCGGTGCCCCAACAAACCAGGACGCAAAGGCTCATTCCCAAATCCCACAAACCCAGAGAAGCCCTGGGTGGTAGGCCAAGCGTATAGTTTGCCGTGGCTCTCTTTCATGGGAATTCAGCCTCACCTTGCCACCTATTTCTCTAAGATAACTTGGAGGTTTTCTTCCTACACACATCCCAGAGAAACTTTATCTCCTTCATTTTAAATAATTCAGTACTTGTCTTAATCTTGGGACTTTGGATCAAAACAGCGGCTCTAGCCCTAACTGGTTTGGCTCACTGGATGGCGCGTCGGTCTGCAGACTCAGGGGTCCCAGGTTCGATTCCAGTCAGAAAATGTACCTTGGTTTCGGGCACATCCCCAGTCAGGGGTGTGCAGGAGGCAGCTGATCGATGTTTCTCTCTCATCGATGTTTCTAACTCTCTATCCCTCTCCTTTCCTCTCTGTAAAAAATCAATAATATATATATATATTTAAAAAAAACAGTGGCTCTATTAGCTTTTGGAAAACTCTTGAAAATATGTGCAAAATTTTCTAAGCTTCTGCAGATGAAGATCATAACTTCCATCATCTTTCCAAAGGTGTCTGTGACCACAAAGCAATTAAAGCCCACTTCTCAAGTGGAGTGTAAGAGGCATGAAGGTGACAAGGTACAAAAGAGAACAAATGGAAAATCTACATAGGCTGGCTTCTGGTTTACCAAAAAAGTTATGGCGTTTTAACTGCTTATCTGAACTCATGCTTCCTACTCCTCAGGCAAAGGTTTTGGCTTTAATATTAGGTGTAAAATAAAATTTTCCAGAGGCTAACAATGTGAACCCAACTTATAATGGAAGTGTTGAGCTCCAATAGAATGGAGATATAATTGAATGAAAGCTCAGTGGCTTGACCATAAGCAATTTGATGAGGGTATCCGTGTTCTACATCTCTAAATGCCTGGTGAGGTCCTAGACATTATTTATGAATGGTTGAACCTGTCTGTAACTAGACAATCCTTAGATTTTTGTCATTATTGTTTTTCTCCTGTTTTTCCACCAATTTTTGTTCCCAGGCTTGGAGAACCACTGACTATTAAATATTGGAAAGCAACTGATTATGAAAGAGGCTCTTAGATAATATTATATTTTCACTTAGACCAAAATCTGTCAGGAATTCTGTTCTTGAGAGTTAAGGACTCTCTCTCTCTCTCTCTCTCTCTCTCTCTCTCTCTCTCTCTCTCTCTCTCATCTCAGAAAGCCCTGCGTGGTGATGGGGGGGGGGGGAGTCTTTTACAAAAAATAAGAATTAGCCTGGCAAGCATGGCTCAGTGGTTGAACATTGACCTATGAACTTGGAAATAATTATTTGTGGATGTGCCACCCAATGCTCTTCCTAACTGCTGCTCCAAATTGTCTCTTCTTCCAGCCTACACCCCATCTGTTGTGTTGTCATGCTGAGCATAAATGAAATCTGGTTATCTGCTATTGTTTATTCTAAGGAGTTGCCTTAAACACCTGAAAATGCTGGACCGTCTTCACTAGCATTGTAGAAAATTCCTTTCCCAGCATCAGTCTTTGTTGATTTTGAACCAAATATGAGCTAAATTTGTTCATGAATTCCTGGCCTGCTTGGTCCAAACAATACTGCAGCTGATGCATGCTTTTTCCTTTAGGTGATTGCTGAAGAACTATCTGGCAATGATGACTATGTTGAACTTGCATTCAACGCACGGAAATTGGATGACAAGGTAAAGTGTTCGGCATTAACCTTACTGAAAGAAGTAATAAAGCCGGCACGCAAACTTTAATCAGATTTTCCCCTATAGCTATTTTTCCCCTTTCAGCCTGCATTATTAAACAGATCAGAGATTTCAGAGAGGTCTGCAAAGTAAGACTCTCCCCAAATTGTGAATTAGTTAATGAGATAGGAGAGAGATTACAATTAAACCAGGAAATTTTTATTACACTGAGACTTCATTTGTTCCCAAAAGCCACAGCTCAGATATGCATGGGTAAATATGATTTAACCCCACTGGCAGGGGCATTTTAAAGGAAAAGAGGAAATTGAAAAGGGAAGAAAAGTGACATTTATTAAGCACCTATATTTGCCAGGTTTAAGAGCTTTGCATATGTTATCACATTCATTCATTCTTATAACTTCCAGGCAACAGATGTTAACACTGTTTTGCAAATGAGGGAACAGATTCAAAGATGTGTTAGTTCAGATAATCCAAGACAGGATTAAACAGACAAGGATTTTATTGGGAGACATGCCTGTGGAAGGAACATAGGGAGGAAGTCTGGGAGAGCTCACAGACCATGATGCAAGTCTGACAATGAACAAAGGAGAGAGGGAAGGAAGGGCGGGGCAGTGTCCTGGAATGCCATGCAGCCCAAGGAAGTTTCAGCAAGGCCAGCAAGGAGGCCTAGAGCCAAAATTGGCCAACAAGCTCAAGGAGCGTTAACATGCAGGTTTTCCTGGAATTGAGGAAAGAGAGAGTGTTAAAAGGGAAAGGAATCTGATCTATTCAGCTTCAGATTTTAGGAAGCGATCATCTTCAAAAGACCAAGCTTAACGGAAGTCGTATGCATTTTACTGAGTGTAACTGTTGAACCAAGCTCTTCACTTATCTGACCTATTCCTTATTTAATGGGTAAACCAGGCCAGTTCATCTTAACATGGATAAGTAGTTAAGACTTTGTTGAACTGGGAAACAATTACGTCAAAACCAGGTTTATATCCCAAAATGTGTTTCCAAGTATTTGGGATGAGGTTTAAAAACACATGCCTTGCCTGGCTGGCATGGCTCAGTGGTTGAGCATTGACCTTTGAACCAGAAAATCATGGTTCTATTCCTGGTTGGGCATAAGCCCATGTTTCAAACTCAATCCCTGGTGTGGGGTGTGCAGGAGGCAACCGATCAATGATCTTGTCATTGAGGTTATCTCTCCCTCTCCCTTCTGCTCTGAAATCTATCTATCTATCTGTCTATCTATCTATCTATCTATCTATCTATCTATCTATCTATCTATGTATATATTTTAAACTCTTACCTCCTGAGGCCCATAAGAACTAGACCCTTAAGATCAGTCATGTTTACTCTTTTTAAAAATTTTTGATGGATATTATTATTATCATTTTAATAATGGGGAAACTATACACTCAGAAGGGACAAAGAAGTTGTTCAAGATCACATCACTAGTAAGTGACCAATCTGGGATTAAAATCCAGTTCCGTTGGCCTCTTCATACTACATCTTCTTAAATGTCAGTGAACGTCTCTATAATAGAGACCTTGACTCTATTCATATTAATGATTTTCAGAGCAATAACTATGAACTTTTCCAGGTATATTGGCAGAGTCTTTTTTTAAATTTAAATTCTTTATTGTTTAGAGTATTACATAAGTCTCCTTTTTTCCCCATTGACCTCTTCCCAGCCACCCCCACACCCCAGAACATGCCCTTACCCTCCCACCGCCCTACCCCAATCTGGGTCCATTGGTTATGCTCATATGAATGCATACAATTCCTTTAGTTGAGTCATGTTTTTCTTATACTTCTAGTTTGTAGAGATAGCTCTTGGCCTTCTTGTCTCTACACATAGTCACTGGCTGGGAACATTCCATGGGAAGCCTGGCCTTGGTGCGAATGCAGGGTGGGAATTGCAAGCATGTAGCGGGAGCCCTTGGTCAGTTACACCCCTGTAGTGGGGGTGGGGGTCTACAAAGTATGTTCTCGTGACCACCACATCCTGCTAATCAGTGGTTAAACTGAGATTTCAGTTTCATGACTGCCTCACTGTCATCTGTATTCTTTCTATTATATCTCACATCTCCCACCCAATCACAGTCCGTGTTACAAAAAAAAAAAAAAGTTCTACAGTCTTCACTTCTTTTAAAAAAAGAAGTATTACTTAGTTTTTAAAGAATATATGTCCGACCCATATATGGGGAGTGTCCTCACCATATATTTATGATTTTCCTTCAACCATATCCTGAATCAGAAATCACATCACATTCATAACTGTATTCACAAAGGGCTCCGTTTTCCTAGAGTACAACTAGAGAAGATGGGATTTTTGGATGTGGCACCACACAGGCATTAGGATGAAGAGGGTAAAGCAATTTCCTAAACTCTTAAGCAGCAGCTTATATCCTGGCATATCTCATTCACTTTCATCTGCAAACATACTCAGCCCACTTGTGCATTCATTAATTCACTCTTTCCTTTATTTATTCACTTATTCTTCAGTCATTTACCAAGCCTTTATTGCATGCTTGTTATGCATCAAGTGATAGGAAAAGACATACTTTAAACCACTCTCCCAGCCATAACCTGAAATTCACCATCTAAGTGAAACATAAATTTAAACAAATCTAATCTAATAAAAGAGTAATATGAAAATTAGCCATCACTCCAAAACATCTAAGCCACACCCACCAGCCAAGCTATGCCCACCAGCCAATCAGCACCTATATGCTAATTAACCTGGCCAAGATGGCAGCCAGCAGCCACAGAGCTGAAATAAGCAGGAGGCTTGCCCCGGCAATGGAGGAAGCTAAGGTTCCTGTCTTGCCTAGGCCAACTGTGGCCTTTGCTCCAGGCAACGAAGTTTCAATTATAGAAGATAAACAAACCTCAGATACCTGCTTCCAGCCTTGGCTCAAGGAAGCGCTGGGAGCCCGGTCGTCAGGGGCAACCCGACCTGGGCTCTGGTTAAAGCAACAAAGTTTCAACTTTAGAAGTTAAATAAATCCCAGATACCAGTTTCCAGTCAGCCTCACTGCAAACAGCCAGCAGCCACTCACCCAGGCTGGCCAGGCACCCCAGGGGGGGACACCCATCTTGAAGGTGCTGTGGCCAGTCTTCAAACAGGCATCAGCCACTCACCCAGCTGGTCAGGCACCCCAGCAGGAACCCACCCTGATCTGAGACACCCTTCAGGGCAAACCAGCCGGCCCACACCCAGGCACCAGGCCTCTATCCTATATAATAAAAGGGTAATTTGCAAATTGACCCTAACAGCAGAACCACTGGGAATGACTGGTCACTATGACACACACTGACCACCAGGGGGCAGATGCTCAATGCAGGAGCTGCCCCCTGGTGGTCAGTGTGCTCCCATTGGGGGAGCTCTGCTCAGCCATAAGCCAGCACAGCAGTGGTGGCGGGAGCCTCTCCCGCCTCCTCAGCAGAGCTAAGGATGTCCGACTACAGCTTAGGCCTGCTCCCCACTGGCAAGTGGACATCTCCCAAGAGCCCCTGGGCTGCCAAAGGGTTGTCTGGCTGCCAGCTTAGGCCTGATTGCCCGGGGAGCGGGCCTAAGCCAGCAGGTGGACATCTCCCGAGGGGTCCCAGATTACTAGAGGCCACCAGGCCATGCTGAGAGACATCCCCGAGTGCACAAATTTTTGTGCACTGGGCCTCTAGTGATATAATAATACTGTAGCCATGACAGGATGTGCTAAGTGATGTATAACCAGAGTGCCCTGAAAAGGGTAATTCATTCTGCCTGGGGACATCATAAATACTTTATCCTTGTGAATGAATTATATTTTAATTCTTTCAGTATCTTGAGTACATTGTGTGAAACTCACACAACCCCTACCTTTTGACATTACCATGAACTTGTGCTGGGAACTGCAGTGTGCATTGATATCAATTGGATGTAAGCTTTTAACCTTCACTTCCCTGGAACCATTATGCTCTTTCTCCCTGTCATATCCTCAGGTTTCAGAATAATTCACCAAACTGCTTTGTAGTGCCTTTCCAGGTACCATTATAAGCCATGGAGTCAGTGTGTGGCAGTGTTACACTACTCATTTAATGGCTTATGCTGGCTTCTTTCCTCTTGGTAGTCTCTTAAGAACCACTAATTTGTCCTCTGACTTATGTCACAGTGCAAGGAGACTTCCAGGTTTGTTAGTGGACACATTGACTCTAAGGTGTTTGAAGTTTCCTTTCATTCAAATGAGCACTGCTCATAAAACTGAAAGAGTCCCTATTGCAGCATTTAATATGGTTTGAGATGGCCATTCCCACCCGTGATTGTGCAGATTATCCAGGACCCTGGTCACTGTTGTGCCTCAGTGCCCCAAAGATGTAGATCCAGGTCCTTTAAAATGGACTCCTTAGTATCCAGCAAGGAGCAGGCCCTGTTCAGAACCAAGCAGAAGCCACTGCTTCCATTTGAACTGGAAGGTGAATGGTCTCAGGTGAAAAGAGGGCAAGTTGTAGAATTTAAGAAACAAGATGATGCCATGAAAATCATCTCATACAAGAAATAAAGACTCTGATTTGCTTGATGACAGATGCTATCACTGCTCTGGTGAGCTATTGCTGTATAACAAAACCACCTCAAAACCCAGTGACGTAAATTAACAATTCTTTTATTATATGCCGTGATTTTGAGAGCCAGAAGTTCAGGCGGGGTTCATCCGGATAACTCTTCTGCTCCTAATGATGTTGGCAAAAGTCACTCATGGAGGAGCTTGGTCTTTGGATGGTCACACTTCCTACATGGCCTCCTGGCTTTTTCCTGAGGGAGCATGCAAGAAAACAAGGCAGAAGCTGGGTGGCCTTTTGACATCCTTCATCACTTCTGCTGTATTCTGTTGGTTACAAGAGAGCTGAGAGGCCACCCAAGAGTCAAGGAGAGGGGAGTTAGACTCCATGCCTTGGTGAGGGGTAGCAAAGTCATATTGTAGAAAACACGTGGACAGTGGACATTGTGATGGCCACCTCTGGAGAATGCTCTCTGCCGCAGTGCTTTTGTCACCAATCCAGAATGAGATAGCATAATTAGTTCATGTGACAGCTGGGAAACTAATTCCCAGAGGCTCTCAAGCAGGATCTCCTTCTAGCTTTTAGCATTAAGTGATCTTCTAGCTGCCTACATGTTAGCAGTTGAGCTTATCTATTCATTGAGAAAATATATCATGGCTAAAAGCCACTGAAATGCATAAAGCTTCTGATATTAAAATTTTGTTAATAAGTATCATGAGAACAACTGCTTTATAAGTACATTTGGAAAATTGCAATATGACTATGTGGGGAAAATACGCTATATCCATGCTATATGCTGAATTAGATGTGTTTGCGGAGGGAAAACAACTTATTTTTATTTATCTGTCTATTTTAGGATTTCTTCAGTAAATCTGACCCATTTCTGGAAATTTTTCGTATGAATGATGATGCAACTCAGCAGCTTGTACACCGAACTGAGGTAATAACCATGCCATCTCATCTCCTAAGATGATAAATTGACCTGTTTTGAGAAAACCCTTACATTTCTTAATGTCTGTAGCTATGCATTCAGACATGAGTCCTCACTGTTCTCAAGAGGACTCTTTATTCTCAATTTAGATTGTTAGAAGAGAAGACCCTCTCTCATCCGCATTTTTCACTATTTTATTAGTAATAAAATATAAATATATATTTATAATTTTTAAATATAAATACTAGGTAACATTTATGAAGGTGACTAGGCGCCAAACATTGTACTAAGTGATGTTATGCGCATTATTTTACCTACTTCTCACAACAGTCCTTTGGCATACTTGTTATTACCCTCATTTTGCAGTTGAATAACCTGAACTTTTGGGAGGTCGGGTCACTTTCCCAGTTCTCACAGTTAACAAGGGGTACAGCTGAAGTGTGAATTGAGTTTGTTTGATCCCGAGCTTCACTGTAATTTGGAAAGGCAATCTGCCTCCCCAGGGAAAGTTGATACACTGGACTGTTATCAGGCCTCTCGTGTGAACAGCAGCCTTCCTCAGCAGCCACTGGGTCTATCTGCATGTCCCTCTCCCCTCCCCTCCTCTCTGTCCATGTGTCTCCAAACCTTATGCCTCACTGTCCAACGCCCCCTCCACTACCCACTATTGCATACCACTCAGCAACCAATCGCAATCTCTACTTTTTATTTTATGTATAAGCCAGTTCCAAGAGAGATTCTGTAGGAGGTGAGAAGCACATTGATAAGGAGGAAGTGGGGTAATTTTGATGATTGACTTGAAGCTGAGACAAGACTGTGTTGTGCTCCCCAGTGGTAGCATAAAGGAAGAAGGAACCCTCGTGACTCATACGATGAGAGTAGAGGTGCCATGTTCTCACTACCCTACACTGGAAATCCAGTTTCATTTTCCTGGAGTAACTGAGTTGCAAGTAGCATTGGGGGAACAGAACATGTCATACTTAAAGTAGACAAGTATTAAATAGTGTTGAATGGCCTCGTCTGTGGATATCATCGAATGCATACTTGGCATTTAATAAAAATGGGTTTAATAAAACAATGAATAAATGAATGGAGTTGAGTGTAGATAGTGTGTCCACTATAAGTTAGAGCACAAAGTGATGCTTTGGAACTTAATCCCTGGGGAATAGATTGAGGTGTAACTGGGTTAGTTTCACCCCCACTGAATAGAATCATTTCATACATAAGGATTCCTTTGGTGGCACAGACTTTTCAGGAGAAGTAAATAGACTTTGGGGAGGACCAGAAATGGTATCCACTCAAGCTTTTGCTGTAGCCAGTGAATGGAGGCTTTAAAGTGCAGGGAGAACAGGGAGAACACTGTTGGCCTTCTCTCACTGGATCCTTTTCTCCTTTGCTCCTCAAAGTATTCTTCTTCTCCTTGTTGATATTGTTAAATCCTCCTAGTCCCAAGAATCTCTAGAACTTCCCCCAATACTCCATTACTGAGGTGTCCCTGGAATCTCACAAGAAATGTGGTTATAAACTTCTCCAGTGAGTCAAGCAACATAACATTGATTTTATTTTTTCTTGTGGGCATGCACACATGCACATTTCTCATTTCAGAGGAAATTTCTAGTTGAAATTTTGATTTGCTCTTGAGTTTTTCAAAACTGTTGCAATAAGACATCTTTAATCCTTAGTATCTATGCTAATAAAAGGGTAATATGCTAATTAGAGCGGAAGTCTTCCAGACGTCCTTCTGGACAAAGGCACAGCCACTGCCTAAGGCTCAGGCAAGTCGCGGATGGCAGCTGCCTCTGCCCGGCCCAAGGCTCAGGCAAGTGGTGGCTGCCTGGGTGCCAGCAGTGGCAGCAGCAGAGGCATGATGGGGGCATTGCCTTCCCCTGATCGACCTGGTCGCTTCCTGCAGACAGAGGCCAGAGGTAGCAGTAGCGATGGGGTGATGGGGGTGGTGCCTTCCCCTGATTGGCCAGTCACCTTCCACAGAGGAAGGCCAGACTGCAGCTTAGGGGATGTCCTACTGTCCTAAGCCACCATTAGGACATCTCCTGAGGGCTCCTGGACTGTGAGAGGGGGCAGGCTGGGCTGAGGGGCACCCTCCACCCCCCAGCCAGTGCACAGTTTTTCATGCACCGGGCCTCTAGTTTTTACATAAAGGTAAGAATTTTGACCTTACCCAGATAATTTTATCTAACTTTTTTCATCACTATCACTTTGATCATCCCCAGGGTATTGGAGCTTAAGACAAAGTCACACAGGAACAGTATTTTTCTATTTTAACGCATTAAGAGAAATTTAATAATGAGCCTGTGATATAATGAATAATTCATAGTTACATTAAGGATTCCAGTAGAAGAGAGAATCACTTATAAAATAATTATGTTATTTGGATAGAGAATTAATTTTTTACAGTGCTAAGACTTCTGCTAACAGCTTCATAGGAAGAAAAATAAATATGACAATTTAAGTTCATTTTATGTCCCCTAGAGCAGTGGTTTCATGCATCAGAATCACCTGGGAGGTGGGGGCTATCCTCCAGAGTTTCTGTCCATAAGTCTAGGTGGAACCTAGAAATTCACCTGAGAATATTTTTTCCAATGATTTCTAGAGAGAATGGAAGGAAAGGAGGAGGGAGGGAGAGAGAGAGAAACATTGATTTGAGAGAGACATGTCTATTGGTTGCCTCCCCCACATGCTCCTACCATGGTTGGGGAACCTGCAACCGAGGTACATACCTTTGACCAGATATCAAACCTGCAATCCTTCAGTCCACAGGCAAACACTCTAACCACTGAACAAACTAGCCAGCACTAGAAATTTGCATTTTTAACAAGTTCCCAGGTGATACAGCCCTTGCTGATTCAGGAATAGTCTTAGGTACAGAACAGATATTCATACATTCTAAAACAAATTGAATTATTTGAATCATAGTGATGACAGGATAAGACTTGACACATATGGAATTTTGGGCAGGATTTAGCCAAGTTCATGATTAGTGAGCTGCTTTTAAAAGAGTTTCACTATTTAATAGACTTAGTTTATGACACTGAAGATCTGAAGATTGGCCCTGTGTCTGTCTTCCTAGGATAATTAGTGTAAGTAAGCTCCTGGGATTTTTCTTCTAGAAACTTCTGATTTGTAAACTGATCTGACTCAAACTCATGGATTACCAAAAACCATTTAATTCTTTAGCAGTAGCATTGTCCTGTCACACACACACACACACACACACACACACACACACCAATAGTCTTTGCCTATGCTGATTTCAATAAAAGAGAACTTATGTCATAGGACCGACAGTCCTACGGAAGAGGGAGTGTTTTATCAGAGGCCAGAGGTAGCCCCACCTCATTAATCCCAACCCCTTTTGATATAGACTGAGTCATCCTCAGCATCCACATACTAGAGAATATTACTGACTTTATTCTTGAAATGACAGCCAGGCCAGTGATTGCAGGAATTTTGCCTATACTGACCCACTTAGTGGACACCCTTAAAAGATTTACTACTCTAGGTTTTCATTAAGGCATCTGGTCCAAACAATTGTCCTTTTCAAAGTGCCACAATGCATCTCTAGCATTTTTTATGGTAAAATGTGAAAATGTCAAATATTTTCTCTCCCACCCACTACTTCTCTCTTTTTTCTTCTCAGGTTGTGATGAATAACTTAAGCCCAGCCTGGAAATCATTCAAAGTATCAGTAAATTCCCTATGCAGTGGAGATCCAGACCGCCGGCTGAAGGTCAGACATCTATGTCGATAATACAGTTTTTGTGTATTTAACCCTCATCTTTCTCTTTTAATGACTGTTGGTAAATCCAAAATTTTCTGTGCCATTTAACCAAATCCCTTAGCATCTTTTTTGAAAAAGTAGGGGCAATGTCTTCTGTGAGAGTCATTGAAGCTCATGAGATAGCTCAAGATAAATCTCAATTTTGTTATGTCAAGAGGCAAATCTTACAGCTTCTCAGAGACAAACTGTGGCAATACTTCAGGATTATTAATGGGGCGTTATTAAGAACATAAATACTGCTGTATTGATTACCTACTGTTGCATAATGAACTACTACAAAATTTCGTAGCTTAAAATAACAACCATTTATTTAGTTTGAAAATCTGTGCTTTGGCAAGTTGAGTTCATCTAGGAGGTTCTTCTGTTGGTCTTGCTTGGACTCTCTCACATGTTTGTAGCCTGTTGCATATGAACATGGTGGCTCTGCTTCTGGAGTGCACCTGACTGTCATCTGGAATGATGTCATCCAGCAAGCTAGCTTGGCCTTATACACAGAGCGACCTTAGGGTTCCAAAAGACCAAGAACAGAAGCTGTGAGGTATCTTGAGGCTTAGTCTTAGAACTCATACATGGTCACTTCCTCCACATTCTATTGGCCAAAACAAGTCACATGGCCATCCCAGATTTGGGAGATGAAGTAGGAAACAGACTCCACCTTTTGGTGGGAGGAGCTGCCTAGTATTGTGGCCTTTTTTTTTTTCTCTCAATCTATCACACATGCATTTGAGTATCATGGGAATATAGAAGTTGGAAGAAAAGATGCATTGTGGAGAGTCAGGATGACCAAGGGGAGACAATAGGCTAATGCCAGAAGCAAACTCCAGGAGGCATTGCCTGTGTTCTGTGGTCTGTCCCTCTCTCTGCCTTGGAAATCTGGAAGCTGGGACATATTGTCAGTGTCCCGGAGTTGATTCTACCAACTCAAGGCGACTAAGTAAATCCAAGGGAGACCAGACTTAAAAGGCTGATTGATTCATGTTCCATGAGAAGCCTGCCCATCAAGCAGATTTACCATGCACTTCAGCTTTACCAGGGCATTTTCTCCAGGTGAGCAGACCGCAGGGCAGACAGCAGTGAGAAGGTTGCTGTGATGGCCTGAAAGCAAAGCCAGAGATGCTGGGCAACAGTGATAGCTAATGGCTACAGACTCTAAAAGTTTGGGATGTCTGTATAGGCATATAGGTTCATTGGGCAAACTAGACTTTTATGGTCTTTCTGGGCACCTGGTCCCATGGAAAGTAGCCATTGACAATGTTCATCTTTGGAATGTTACATTTTCTTCTCTATTTTACCCCCACAAATCTCCTTCCTTCTCTCTCCCCCCACCCTGGGTCATTCTGAAGCAAATGAGGACAACTCATCCCTTAACACAACAAGCATATAATGCCAGGACCCACGACACTTTTAGGTCTCAGCAAAAATGTTTTCATTGCTCTTAAAATCAGAAGGGAAAAAGGAACTTGTAAGAGTGAAGAAAATGTTTTAATTTTTTTCTCACATCAGAAAACGATAACATTTTTAGGACCCCAACATATATTATGGTGACTGGGGGCTCATGGAGGCAGAAGTGTCTGGGCACAACAAAAGTCATGATGTGCCTTACCCCCCAGCATCATACCATTTCATCCAAAAATACTTCAGTATGTATTTCTAAAGGGTGAGGTATCTTTCTCTTAACATAACCACAGACCCATTATCATATCCAAGAATATGAACTAAGATTCCTAGTAAGCAAATATTTTGCCACTATTCACATGTGACTGTCTAATTTAGTAAAATGTTTAGTTTTTCTTGAATTGGGCTCTAAACATGGTTCAAACATTGAACTCAATGGAAATATCTCTAACGTCTCATAATCTGTATAGTTGCCTCTTCCTCTTTTTTCTCTTTCTTGCAATTTACTTATTAAAGAAACAAGGTTGGTTTGTTCTGTAGCATTTCTCACATTCTATATTCCCTTTAACAATTAGTTAGAACCTGATCAGCTTTAGGATCCCGCGTCTAGCAACAATCTAATGTAATAAAAGAGTAATGTGCAAATTAACCATCGCTCCGAGACACCTAAGCCACACCCACCAGCCAACCACACCCATCATCCAATCAGAGCGAGTATATGCAAATTAACCCAGCCAAGATGGCGGTTAATTTGTATACACAGGCGAGAAGCAAAGACTGAAGACAGCCTAGAAGGAAGCCATGTGCTGCAGAAGGGAGCCAAGTGGCAGAGAAGGGAGGAACCAAGGCAGTGGAGATGAGAGGGAGCAAAGCGGCCCAGAAGGGAGGGATCGAGGCAGTGAAGATGGGAGGAAGGGAGGCAGCAGAGATGGGAGGGAGCGAGGCAGCAGAGACTGTTGAGAAGGAGGGAGCAAAGTGGCAGAGAAGGGAGGGAGCTGAGGCAGGCTTCGCTCCCTTCTCTGCTTCGCTCTGGCTCAAGAAGCCCTATTCTTGCAGGAATCTTCCTGCAGTGGGCTTCTAGTGCTTTATAAGTAATGGTACTTTGTTATAGTGTTAACAGTCACGGAAGAACATTGCCTATATTCATCATTTTGTTATGGCTTCCAAAATGGCTTTTTTTCCCATTTCTTTGTTATTTATTATTTAGAGTTCTTCGATAAAGAAAGACTTTTCTTTTAATACCTATTTGGTTGGCTGAGGTGTGATTTGTACACAAAAGGCAGAAACATGGTTTATTTGTCCTTTTTTCCTTTTTCACCAGTTTTCAGAATAACAAGTTACTTCCCCAGCATTCTGCATAATGAGGTCCCTCAATATTAGTATTAAGAATTCATGGATTTTCAATATATTTGAATATTTCAGTTATTATTATTCCTTTGAAACTTTAATTATCCAATATTTAACCAAAGAGACCCACTTCAAGTTGGCTCTTGTGTTCTTTTGCTATAAGCGTAATAATGTTTAATAGTTTCCTTGCTTTCTGGTATGAATTTTTTAAAGTCATAAGCTTCACATTCTTTTGCTTTATAAGTTATATCTCTTGATAGATGGAGAGTCATATTTTAAAATCTTGAAAGAATTCTTCTCCAGAGTTAAAACTCTACCTCATAAAACTACCAGGTTCATTTGTTTTATTTTTGCTTTCAGTTTTTAGGATTTATTTTCACAATTTTAATTTTGTTTTATAATTATATAAAATTTTGCATGATTCTAAAGTCAAAGCTACAAAACAAGGTGTATATATTCAGGAAAGTTTAGCTCTCACTCCTGTCTCTTCTTCTCTTTACCCTCTTCTCTTATAGATAACCATTTTGTAGTGCATTTTAATATATGGTAGAGCTAGTCCCTCCCACTTCTGTATTCCTTTTCTTTTAATGGTTTTCCTGGATATTTAGCTTGTTTGTTCTTTCCATATAACTTTATAAGTGACTAGTACCAGGAGAAGAAAAAGCAGCTTGCTGGTATTTTTGTTGAGATTTCAAAGGAAATATTTTTTTAATATTGAGTCTTTCCATCCCAGAACATAGAATGCCTTGCCATTTATTCATGTATCCTTTGCATTTTTCATGCGGGCTTAAGGTTTTTCTCTTATAGGTTTGGAATGTTTACTTTTTAAGTTTATGCCTAGTTAATTTTTTCCCTTTCTCTCTCTCTCTTCCTCTCTCTTTTCTTTTAATTTGCTATTGTAAAATGGGTCTTCCATTATACATTCTAAGTAACTGTTATTAGTATACATAAAAGCTATTGAATTGTTTTATTAAATTCTTGTTTTATAAAGTTCTATTATTATTTATAGTAATTTTCTGTTAATTTTTTGGAGTTTTCCAAATATGTAATTATATTATCTGGAAGTGGGTACTTTACCCCTACTTACCTAACTAATGGCTCTAGTTAGTTCTCCTTAATTCTGTGGACCAAATCCATATCAAATAGTAGTGGAGATAGAAAGTGTCCTTGTCTTATTCATCACTATAGTGGAAAATCCTATAGTGCTTCTCATTAATTCTGGCAGAGATTAATTTTTTATAGTACATCTGAATGTATTGAGACTTAGAGCTTTCTAAGCCATATCTACTGAGCCTCAAATACCTGTCATAGCATTCAGAGAGGATTCTTATTTGTTTCGCTTACCCAAAGACAACCACTGCAACTGGGTGAAAGATCTTGCACTGCTTTCTAAGTTTATATTTAATCTTAACTATTTAATGAAATTAACCATGCTTTTTCCATGACATATTGGAATCTTTGTCAAAATCATAATTTTATTTATTACTAACCATACTGTGAAATAGGTTCCATTGTCTTCATTCTACAGGTGAAGAAACTGAGGGTAAAAACCCTATGCAGTCAAATGCCAAATTTAATGCTTTTTATTGAATTGTGCTGCCTCTATTTTGTTATATTTATTAGAAAATAAATCATCCTGATAAAACACATCCCTTTACTCTTACCCTACCAGAATGCTTATTTATCATCATCCTAATTTTTAACAGAAACAAGACTTGTTTATATGTAACATCTAATCTAATAAAAGAGTAATATGCAAATTAGGTGTCACTCTGCTACACCTAAGCCATGCCCACCAGCCAATCAGAGTGACTGTATGCCAATTAACCCAGCCAAGATAGCGGCCAGTGGCCACGGAGCTAGAGCAAACAGGAAGCTTGCTTGCCCCGGCTATGGAGGAAGCTAAACTTCCCACCTTCCTAGGCTGGCTGTGGCCTCTGCTCAAGGCAACAAAGTTTCAATTATAGAAGATAAATAAACCCCAGATATCTGCTTCCAGCCAGCCTCTCTGGGGGCTGTGCCCAGCCTGCAAACAGCCATCAGCCCCTCATCCAGGATGGCCCCACCCTCATGGGGTAAGGGTCCCTGCTGAGGGGCTTGGCCAGCCTTCAAGCACATCAGCCCCTCACCCAGGCTGGTCAGGCACCCCAGAGGACCCCCCACCCTAAAGGGGCTATGGCCAGCCTGCAAACAGCCATCAGCCCCTCACCCAGGCTGGCCAGGCACTCCAGTGGGGGACACCCACCCTGAAGAGGCTGTGGCCAGCCTACAAATAGCCACAGCCACTCACCCAGGCTGGCCAGGCACCCCAGCAGGACCCCCACCCTGATCCAGGGTAAACCAGCCATCTCCCACTCATGCACCAGGCCTCTATCCTATATAATAAAAGGGTAATTTGCAAATTGACCCTAACAGCAGAACAACTGGGAATTACTGGTCACTGTGACACACACTGACCACCAGGGGGTAGATGCTCAATGCAGGAGCTGACCCTGGTGGTCAGCGCACTCCCACAGGGGAAGCTCTGCTCAGCCACCAGCCAGGCTGACAGCTGCCAGTACAGCGGTGGTGGTGGGAGCCTCTCCTGCCTCCTCAGCAGTGCTAAGGATGTCCGACTGCAGCTTAGGCCTGCTCCCCGCTGGCAAGTGGACATCCCCTGAGGGCTCCTGGGCTGCCAGAGGTTTGTCTGAGTGCCAGATTAGGCCCAATCCCCCGGGGAGCGGGCATAAGCCAGCAAGTGGACATCCCCCGAGGGGTCCTAGACTGCGATAGGACACAGGCCGGGCTGAGGGACCCCGGTATTTTTGTGCACCAGGCCTCTAGTATTTTATAAAGTCTAAGAAACTGTCAATTACTTAACATACCACTAAGGGGGAAAAATACTCTCAATGAAACTTATAGCACATTGCTTTCTTGTCGATGTGTGGTTGATAAGAAAATAAATATGTGCCTCATAGATTCTATGAAATATGATATTAATTGTTTCCTTTGATTTGATCAATGAATTATTAATGCCTATTACATATTCTTTAGGAGGCACTACTGGTATTCAGAGTAAGTTCTTCCAGATTGAGGCCTTGAGGAAGACAGGAAGAAGGCACCATCAGCCTAATACTATGTGAAAATGCCATGCCAGAATAACCTAGACAAACACCCAAACACCGTATAAGCACCGTGAGGCCATTTCCTAATTAGAGAAGGAGACAGGATGCCTGATAAACTCTATGGGGGAATGTTTCCAAGTTACCTGTGTGGTTTGAGTTCTCCTCTAATACTCTCCCCATAGAGTTTATCAGGCATCCACTGCATATGAATTATAGAGAGTAGTTGCCTTGAAGAGGGATCTAGGGTGATGGGGACCAGTTGTTTCTGTGTCAACCTATCCCCAGGCCTTATTCAGGAGAGAGGCCCCGGTTGTGGTGGGATGGGCATAAGCAAGACCAGGCGGAAGGACGTAGCAACAGGTTCCCAAAGTTAAAGCCAAGGTGGTAAGACTCAGGAGGCCATGAAAGAGGAAGAGGTAGAGGTCTAAAGCAACCAAATGACATTTTCACTCATGATTTGTCTTCCTCATTCTGTATGCCCTCCCTCTTTTGCAACCATGTCTCGTTGATTTGAAATTGCCACGTTCATGAGCTCATTTCTGACACCCCCAAAGCAGGATTCTTTGGCCAATCAGAAAAGTGTTCTATGGAATTAGAATCCTGGACCCCAGTAGTCCTAGAATCTTTATTTCAACAATTTTCCCAAGCAGTGCTGGTGCAGGCTGTTTGCCAAGCACACATTGAGAAACACTGCCTTGCTAATGATTCTCTGTCAAGTCAGCTGGTGCCTCTCTTAAGTAGTTCAGTATTTTTTCTGCCATGTTACTGTAACGCTAAGTGCATATGTATGTATACATTCTGCTCTTCCTCCTATAGTAAGGTGACCAGACGTCCCGCTTTTGGCGGGACAGTCCCGATTTTGAACAATTTTTCCCATGTCCCACAGTGTTTTAAAAAAGTCCCGATTTTTGGAGAGAATGGACGATAAGCTAGGGAATGGCGGGAGAACGGGAAGGAAAGATACGGTTTTTGGCGGCCAAGGGGTCAGTGGTGTCCCGCTTTACCAATGTTAAAATCTGGTCACCTTATCCTATAGGAAACCCTTAGCATATGTACTTTGCTTACATCAGCTATCTGTGTCTTCACTTCTCACATGTGACCAGGACATTTTAAATTGAAATCATACGTTCTCTACAAATTCATTGTCTTTGCTTTGAACTCGCTGACACATTCTTGTCAAATGGGTTTGACTCCTGGAGTGTGTTCTAGGAGTTTGTGTTGAATCTTCCCCTTTATTCCCAACCCCTTGTGATTACTAACTCCTAGACCTCAGAGTGCATCTTATTTTGCCTCTGGTCCTTTGAATTTAGTTGCCATAATTGTTTTCTTTCTCTTTCATTCTAATTTTCTGTAACAAACCTTCTGGCTCACACTGCTTGGAAAGGAAGAAATCCCACCCCAGTTCCAACCCCCAGATCTCAGATCTTGAGAGTGGCCACAACTTAGCCCCATATTTCCCTCAAACCCATAGAAGAGGCTTCAACATTACATGCCCCTCTGCTTATATTAGCAGTCCTAATTCTTGTTACAAGACACTGGAAATTGGAATGGAGGGGTTCATTGTTAAGTGTGCTCAGTATTATTGAAAACACATGTAATAAAGAACCTACCCTAGGCTCCGGCAATTAAAAGCAAGTTCAAAACTGATGGTTACCAGATGGGAGGGGAATTGATCTGCATAAAAAAAGGTGAAGGAATAAGAATAAGGTGACCAGATTTTAACATTGGTAAAGCGGGACTCCATTGACTGCTTGGCCGCCAAAAACCGTATCTTCCCTTCCTGTTCTCCCGCCATTCCCTAGCTTATCATGCATTCTTTCCAAAAATAGGGACTTTTTTAAAACACTGTGGGACACGGGACAAATTGTTCAAAATCAGGACTGTCCCTCCAAAAGCAGGACGTCTGGTCACCTTAACAAGTACTAGTCACTCCCTCTCAAGCTAGGTCAGACAAACATAATTCTCACCCTCCCTGTACTTTCTCCCTGAGGTTGTGTCCTTTCTGGGTTTGGTTCATGAGGAGTCTCAGGACTGACTTGTCCTCCAGGTTGGTCCCACCTCTGGGAACTGAGGACTCAGGCTCCAGGCCTGCAGGAAGCAGCAGAGGTCGGCAACAAACTCTGGCTCCAGGTTTGCTTGTCCCTCCCAGGTCAAGCATTCCTGTCATTTCTGGCCTCCAGCTGTTCCAGGACATTATTTTTACTGCAGATATTCTTCCAAAGACACCTGTAAACATGTTTATTCAGAATATAGAGATGTTTTGCACCAGCAGTGCCTTCTGGAAATAGAAATCCCCTTTTTAGTTTAAGTTGTACAGATTTGCTTTCTCTATTAAACTAATTAATGCTTCATGAACCTGGGTTAAACAGAACACAAAGTGGTGCAATGAACAGAGAAGTGGCTTGCATAAATAAATACATGAACAAATAAACTAATTAATTAATTAAAATTTGAAAAAACAACACAACTAAGAGAAACCAGCATAAGCCACTGGGGACAACATGGATGGTCCTAAGGGTATTGTGCTAAGTGAAATAAGTCTGACAGAGAAAACAAATACCATGTGATTTCACTTTTATGTGGGATCTAAAAAACAAATATATAAACAGAGTAGAAACAAATGTACAGAGAACAGATTGATGGTTGGCAGTTGGGGTTGGAGGGATGGGTAAAAGGGGGAAGGAATTAAGATGTACAAATTGCCAGTCATAAAAACAGCCACGGAATATAAGCTACAGTTTAAGGAATATCGTCAACAATATTATAATAACTATGTATTGTGACAGATGGATACTAGACTTACTGGGATGATCACTTTGTAAATAATATAAATGTCTAATTACTATGTGGTACACCTGAAACTAACACAATATTATATCTCAACTCTAATTGAAAATAAAAGTGTCTCCCTGTGGAAGAGTCAGCTAGCTGGTCACCAAAAGTCTGTTTTCTTTTCTTTCTAGGCATCCAACTAGTCCACATTTCCCAACTTCTCTTATAGTTCATTGTGACCATATGACTGAGTTTTCTTAGTTTCTTTGGTGTTTTTTATGTAAATAATCATATCATTTGCAGATAATGGCAATTGTTTCTTTCCAATTCTTATATTTTTCCACCTTTCCTTTGGTGTGGGCTGGGACTGCTATACATTCTTTTTTTTTTTTTTAATATATTTTATTGATCTTTCACAGAGAGGAAGGGAGAGGGATAGAGAGTTAGAAACATCGATGAGAGAGAAACGTCGATCAGCTGCCTCCCGCACGCCCTCCATTGGGGATGTGCCCGCAGCCAAGGTACATGCCCTTGACCGGAATCGAACCCAGGACCCTTGAGTCCCCAGGCTGATGCTCTATCCACTGAGCCAAACCGGTCAGGGCTGCTATACATTCTTATATTTTTCCACCTTTCCTTTGGTGTGGGCTGGGACTGCTATACACCATACAGAAATGACCCCAAGCTTCTTTTGTTCTTAATCTTCAGGGTTTGGAAGAAGGATTCCTTGAATATAACTTTTGCCATAGTATTTTTAAAGCTACTTATTAGCTAAAAATATTCTGTTACATTCCTAGGTTTTCAGAGGATTTATTTTAAGTTCATAGGTTAATATTAAGGATATCATCTTGCTTTTATTGACAAAAGTTTATGGGGTTTCCTCCATAAATCTGTTAATGAAGTAGATTAGACAAAGAGATATTCTTACCTCGAATTTAAGAATGATCCTACAAGCATTAGAGGTTAAAAATGTACCCACAGCCCTAACCGGTTTGGCTCAGTGGAGAGAACGTCGCCTGCGGACTGAAAGGTCCCAGATTTGATTCTGGACAGGGGCATGTACCTTGGTTGCAAGCACATTCCCAGTAGGGAGTGTGCAAGAGGCAGCTGATCTATGTTTCTCTCTCATCAATTTTTCTAACTCTCTATCCCTCTCCCTTCCTCTCTGTAAAAATATCAATAAAATATATTTTTTTTTAAATGTACCCACAAAATTCCAGTAGGCACAAAAATTATATAGATGACTTTATTATAACTATCCAAGAAACAGATATTGTAATCTTTTAAAAATATATTTTATTGATTTTTTACTGAGATGAAGGGAGAGGGATAGAGAGTCAGAAACATCAACGACAGAGCTGCCTCCTCCCCACTCCCCACTGAGGACATGCCCACAACCAAGGTACATGCCCTTGACCAAAATCGAATCTGGGACCCTTTAGTCCACAGGCCGACACTCTATCCACTGAGCCAAACAGGTTAGGCAGGTATTTTAATCTTATACAACACCTTTTAGTTAAAAATAATAATACTAATAAGCAGGCCTATCCATTTGGCTCCGTGGATAGAGCATCAGCCCATAGACTGAAGGGTCCCCAGGTTTGATTCTGGTCAAGGGTGTGTACCTTGGTTTCAGGCTCGATCCCTGGCCCCCATTGGGGTGCATGTGGGAGGCAACCAATTGATGGGATGTGTCTCTCTCACATTGATGTTTCTCTCTCTGTCTCTCCTCTCCCTTCCACTGTCTCTAAAAATCAATGGAAAAATATCCTCAGGTGAGGATTAACACAAAAAAGGAAAACCCCTTAGCTAACATAACCTTGATACCTAAAGCAATGAAAAATAATGGAAGAAAAATGATTCCATTTACATGAAATATCCAGAACAAGTGAATCTGAGGAGACAGAGAGCAAATTAGTGGTTGTCAGGGGTTGGGGGAGGGGAGAGACCGCTAATGGGTAGTGAGTTTCCGCTTGGGGTGATGAAATATCTTAAAGTTGAGACAGTATTGCTTGAGTGGTTCTGTGACTATACTAAACCTATTGACTCATAGATGGGTTAAATGGGTGAATTAGGCGATATGTGAATTACATCTCAATAAAGCTGTTTATAAAAAGTGTTAGCCAATCTCACTCCTAAACATAGATATAAAAATCCCATTTTCTTAACACTTACAGTGATATAAAATAAAAGGTGATGCGTCATGATCAAGGGTGCTCCAATGATAGAATGTTGGTTAATCTGATCTATTGCATAACGGGGTTGTGGAGGAAATCCTCTAGACTCTTTCTGTAGGAAATTACAAAGAGTGAAACACATTGAAAAACTGAACTTAGGGATGGAAAGCACATGTTCTTCACTGGAGAAGTCAATATCGCAGAGCAGGGGTGGCGAATGTCCAGCTCGTCAACTGTATAAGGCCCATGGAATCATTTGTTCTGGCCCTGACAAGGCAGTAGGGGAGAGTTAATTAAATGTTTGACCAAATACAGGACAGAGAGAGAGAGAGAGAGAGAGAGAGAGAGAGAGAGGGAGAGAGAATGAATGATGAGAGAGAATCATTGATTGTTTGCTTGCCTCCTGCACTCCCCACACTGGGGATCGAGCCCACAACCCACGCATGTGCTCTGACCGGGAATCGAATCGTGACCTTCTGGTTCATAGGGTGACACTCAACCACTGAGCGGTGCTGGCTGGGCCGGCAGGCTAATTCTTAAATTGATAATTTTGTATGGCTCTGTATTATGTTATAAATATCAAAATGATCCTTGGCAGAAAAAAAGGTTCCTCATTCCTTCGTAGAGATATCAATTCTTCCTAAAATGGTCTATAGATTTATCGTGATCCCAGTCAAAAGTCTAGTGGCCATCTGTTGGCCATGACATAGTGATCAAACATTATATGGCCCCTTTTCTCTTTCCTTCCTGTTTTCTTTTTCCTTCCTTTTCCTTGCAGGGGCAGCATGCCCAGGGTCCAAAGTGTCAGTGAAGTCAATAAATATGTGTAAGTACATCAGTACACATCCATAGACATCAGTTAACAAAATGGGTGACATGCATGACAAGGTATTGCACAAAATAGAAAACACAAATGGCCAGTCAACGTAAGGAAAAGTGCCAGGTTCCGTTAGTGATCAGGAAGCAGTTTAAGTTCACGAGGAGACTTCATCTCACATCATTGCTACCGCTTTCTTAACGCTGAAGCTGAAGAGTTACCTCAAGATCTCAGTGTTTGTTGTTTAATTTTGGAAATGCTGCTTTCAAACCCAGCCTTGTCGAGTGGAAGGTTTTCACCAACTGGGCTGACGTCTCCAGAGGCCTTTGCTTTGAGTCAGATTCTGTAGGGCATTCAGCTCCTCTCCCACATATTAAACATATCAGGAATGTTGTTGTTTTTTAAGTCTTGCCATCTGCAGCCATCCTGGGCATTTCCTTTCAGAACGTGTTTTCAGTAGAATACCAGATAAAACATCAAGAGAGCTATCTCTTCGGAAGAAGGATGGCTTTTATAAAAAGAGAGCCCTTCATGTAAGAGAATGACCCTTTCTTAGGTGCTTGCCAGAACAATCTCACAGGCCACCCCTCTCAGGAGATAGATGAGGCATTAGCCTCTCCTCACAGAGACGGTGCTCATGAAATCCCATCTGTCTGCCAAGTATTTAGACTTCCCTAAAGGGTTGGGGAAAGCGAGAGCTTTTGTAATTTTTATTTTATTTTTTTTATGGAGAGCACATGAAACTAATGTCAGGGGCGAGCAGGTTGACTGACTCATTAGAAATGAATTATTTCTGCCCTGAAAGCATATGAATTACCTTCCTTCCTGTGACTTTTAACTCATCGCTAAAGAACGCAAATACTTTTGGACCATCCCAACAAGGAGAAGAAAGCTAGAATGATCATCTCCCCCACCTCCACTGGTGGAGTTAAGAGGGAAACTAGCTAAGAGGTGCCTTTTCATGTTGAGCACAGAAGCACCTGAGGCTGGACGAGGATCTCCTTTCACCTGCTGTGTTTGTCTTTTTTACATGTGCATTTGACTCCTGTACTGAAATGCAAGTCCCAAGGTCCAAGGAAATGGAACTGGTTTACTTAACTCTGCATCCTCAGACCCTAAAGTAGTGCTTGGCATATAGTATAGTAGATGCTTAATAAATATCTGCATCCTGAATGGATGAGTGGGTGGATGCATGCCCTTATTGACATTAGCTCGATCCTATGAAAGATATCCTGGAGGTTTTGCTATTTGGCCTGTCCTTTTAAAGGCTCCGAGAAACAAATCCCTCTTATCCACTCACATATGTTGATATTACCGATTAATTTATTATTGCTATCATATCACTTTTGGCCTGGAACATTTTCTTTCATTCAACGCAAGTCTAAATTCATTATGGAAATTTTTTTCCTTATTGTCTGTCTTGGAGAATACCCTCACTGTGGCCCATTTATCATGATACCCTCCCCTAATTGTTTTTCCCCTCAAATTGTCACCTAACTTTCCCTTCACCAGCCTTGGAGGGGAAAAAAAGGAAGGGAAGAGTCGGCATGAGGAGGAAGCCAACAGGGAAAGAGACTTCCTCAGGAATGAGGAACTGGAATGAAAAATCACAAAGAGAAGCAATATCTTGGCCTCAGAACCTTTTCTACAATTTACTTCTCCCTTTTTTCTCCTTTCCTTTTCCCTGGCAATTTCACGCGTCTATCCAAATGCTATTGTTATTGACTACCCAGTGTGCCTGGTGCACTGTCACATAAAACAGTTTATGACAGCTATCCTCGGAAAGAGTAAAGTCCCTAAATGGGCTTGTCAGGAAGCATTACCTCCAATTCATCTCTCCCGCTGATCAGCTTGCCCTCTTCATAAGCTCTCTGACAACCCACTTATCCCTGCTACTCCTCAAATGAAACCGACTCTGGAAGGCATACGCTGTACCAGATCACAACACGCCCTCTGACAGGCCACCATATAATCTACAACAATGTTTTTGAACTTAAGCAGGCATCGGATCTCCTGGAGGGCTTGTTAAAAACACAGATTTCTAGATCCCAAGCCCAGAGTGTCTGATTCAGGAGGTCGGGTCCAAGAATTTGTATTTCTCACAAGTTCCCCGTGGGATGCCAATGCTGAGTTCACAGATAAGAGAATCACTGATATTGAAGAAATAGTCAAGAGATCATCTCAACAACATGACTCCCTCAGTTTACCCGTCTACACCTTAAAACTTCTCTCTATCTGCACTTACTGTTTCCTTCTTTCCAAATCTAGCTTCTTTGTCTGCCCACTCACTTCACTCTACGTTCCATGGGACTCGCAGGCTCTTCTGCAGCCAGTCACTGATACAAGTATTTTACAGCTAGAAGGAAGCTTGAGATGATGATCTCTTCTCTCAATCGGGATTTCTCAGTGTCACCACTACGGAACTTTGGGCCAGATAACCCATTGCTGTAGGGGTTATAGGACATGGAGCAGCATCCCTGGCCTGCACCAACCATAGACCAGTAACACACCCCTAGTTGTGACAACCAAAAATGTCTCCAGACATTGCCAGATGTCCTCTGGGGAACAAACCACCCCTGGTTGAGAACTACTCTTGTCAAATGTATCTTTAATCTCCCCCTCCCTGTTGGGGTTTATGGATGAAAATTCGTTGCATCTCCTCCTGAGTTTGGTCCAATCGAGAAATAAAACTGAAGTTCAGAAACACAAAGATCGTGTTGTCACTTCCTTGTGGCTAAAGCTGGCCCTGGCCGCGTAGGAAGGCATGTCCTCCCTGGAGAGGTCTGGGTTGTGTGTGATTGACAGTAACTGAGGAAGCCCCTGTTAATCGCAGGATGGGCAGAAGATAACTGTGTAAATGCCAGGCGACCTTGCCGTTGCATAATGAAGGTATGAAGTGTTCTCAACCTCAAATACCTCTTGGGGAGCTTTAAAAAATATTGAATGCTGCATCCCACCTCAGATCAATTAAGCAATTTCTGGCCAAATGAGGCCAAAGCATTAGAAATTTTGAAAAGCTCCCCAAGTGATTCTAATGCACACCCAGGGTGGAGAGATGCTGCTCAACTAAATAGACTGAGAAGATTTAGACCTTTGTTGGGTTTTCCTTGTTGGCACTGGGGAGACAACACAAGGTCTCCCAGTCAGTTTCTAAAGACTTTCCCAGCCAACTGGTGTTCAGAATTCTGCTGATATGTTAAGTTACATAAACTGATTATGAAGAACATAAAATATTTACAGGCTTCAGAGGAGGCTTCCTGGGAGAACTTATCATCTAAGCCAAGATCTTGAAGGTTTGTGAAAAGGGGCTGGAGTTTGTGATTAATAGGCCCGAGGCTGCAGCATTTTAATGTGTTGGCGAAGAGGTCCCAGGGCAGGATATAGAGATGGCTATAAACTAGTAGGTAAATAGAACCTTAAGGAGTTTAGATTTTCATCCTGAGAGACACTAAGGAGGTCTTTGCAATAAAGTGACATGGTCATATTTGAATTCTTGGAATCAGTCCTCAGCCTACTTTCTGGAATTTTTATAGACTGGGAGTGAGGAGTGGCATAGAAGCAGGAGATCTGACTAGAAGTCACAGCAGTAATCCAGGTAAGAATTACTACCCAGAGAGGGAAGACCAGAACTTGGTACCAAATTGGCTATTGGATAGAGAGAGGGGAAGAGGAATGTCTCAGGAATTAGTCGTTAATTCCTGCCTTGGTCACATGGATTGGAAAATGTCAGCATTCCTTAAGATAAGACCATTGAAGAGGTAGGAGTTTGGGGATGGGAACAACTTCAGTTTTGTACTTGCTAAATTAAAAGTGTGGATGGGTCATCCAATGGGCAGTTGACCCAGGATAGTCTCACTGAAAGTCTGACATCCAGGAAGCCATCAGTTTTGGGCAAATAAGGACAGTTGGACAACCTGGCAGTTGCCTACGTGAGTTTGGCTCTCAGAAGATAGAATTGAGGACTGGGGCATAAATATGTGTGAATGTGCATGTTCAAACATGCATCCAGGTGCACATATGTATGTGACTAGGAAGAAACACACCAGAATGATGTAACAGTACACATTTCTCAGTAGCTAAATAGCAAGCATCTAATGTTCAGAATTTTTTTTTTACTCTACCTTGAGAATATGTTACTTTTGTAACAAGAAAAAAAGAAAACACTAGCTTAAAATAGACACACAATTTTTAATATCCATGCCAATGTTCTATATTTGCTTAGAACTTTTTAGTTCCTATCTAAAAATTCAGAATTAAAATAACTATTTTTAAAAATCCCAGCGGTTTTTCCTGGTGATAGGCAAGCATATCCTATTTTTGTATAGTGACATTATACAAAGTTAGGAAATAGACTTCAGATTAGTTTGTCTTATCTCCTCTTGAATTCCAGTATCTACTTTGGCTTAAAATAACTTGGCAATACAGCAATTGCTTAGTGACATGAGTTCAAACAGAGAAGGCAGGTGTCTTTCTCTCCATTCATTCGTTTTCTAGAATGAGTTTATCATATTCCACATTTCTGCATTGTTCATTCTGTAATTACAACCCCCACTACATGGTGTTAAGTATACAAAGAAGCAGCACTTAGCTTCTTTGCAAAACACATGGCCAATGTTTTCATCAGCTATTTTTTTTAAATAAGTGACCTAGGCCTGGCCAGAGTGGCTCAGTGGCTCCTGGTATGAACCAGGAGGTCATGATTTAATTCCTGATCAGGGCACATGCCCTGGTTGTGGGCTAAATTCCCAGTAGAGGGCATGCAGGAGGCAGCCAATCAATAATTCTCTCTCATCATTGATGTTTCTCTCTCTCCCTTCTTTTCTGGAATCAATAAAAAATTATATTAAAAAATATAAGTGATCTAGGAATTATGACAGTAACCCCACACTAAAGTGGGGAAGGGAACCTGGGGGAAGCCTTCACGTGTTTTCCTGGACTCCGTGAGATCTTGTTCAGCAGTGCTGGGATTTTGGAGCTTGAACTCCTTACAATCATATGATAGAGACCCAGAGAGGAGAAAAGACGTGGATGGGATCACATGGCTCATGAGAAGCCAAATCAAGACTTGAATCTGGACCTACAGAAGGGAAAAGAGCATGAAGCCATTATTGTGCACCTATTGTATGCTAGGAACAAGCCAGGAGCTAGCGGGGTACTTCCTCACATTCCATCCACTCTAATCCACACTACAAAGTTGCGAAGTTGACCAAGAAGGAACTGAAGCTCAGAAAGTTGAACAGGCTCCTCAAAACTCACAGACCCCAAGGACAGAGCCTGAAGCCCAGGTCTGGGTGATACCTCCTGGTCCATCTGATACCTCCTGGAGGTTCCTTCTATCGGGCCACACTCCCTCCCTTAGATCTTCTGTTCTGATGCTTGGCTCTACGGAGGATCAGGTTCCATTGCTGACCACAAAGCAAGAGGGAAACAAAATGGAAGATTTGTTTATCCAATTTTCTCTGTGAATGAAGGATGACGGAAGAGGAGAAATGTTAAGGACATTCTTGCAACTTAATCTCACTCGTCACATTTCAGGTGGAGTTGCCCTTGCAGGGAATAGCCAGGAAAGAGGAACTCAAGAATTTTAGTGAGGTTGTTGTAAAATCCCAGAGAGCCTTAGAGTATTTTAAATCTCTTGGGAGGCTGTGGAGTGGATTAGAAGAGGTTAATGGAGGGGGAGGGGAGGGACATATGTAATACTTTCAACAATAAAGATTCTTTAAAAATACCAAAAAAAAAAAAAAAATCTCTTGGGAGCATCTTGCATATATGTGGGAGAGATCTTGTATAGGCAAAAATGAGACAACACTTTTAAACAGTTCTTTCTTGCTTTTCTTAATATGCAGTCAGAGATGATCAAAAACTCTCTTTTGCTTTTCTGCCTATTTTGTATGTACTGTGTCTATTTCCAAATGTTTTCCAACATTTTCTCATCAGAGCTTCATCTAAGACATAGATAGGGCATGAATTATTATTCCAATTTTACAGGTGAAGAAACTGAGACATACATACATTAAATAATTTGCACAGGATATCCTGATAACTAGTGGAAGTTGGAAGAGAAAGTAGGAAAAAGAGCTTTTGTCTGGAATGGTTTATGATATTTTGATTACCCATTCCTATAAAGAGCACTTTCAACATGTGTATATTTTATTAATTACACATCTTTATTATTGCACTAATATGATATATGTGTGTGTGTATGTGTGTGTGTGTGTGTGTATATTTCTATACAACAGTGGATTTTTTAAAGATGTGATTAAAATGAATATACCTGGAAGTGCTGATATTTTCTTTCTTTTCCCCAGTCATGCACATGCCAGGATGTGATGATTCCTACCCTCTAGTATCCATGTCTTTGTGTATTTTGTTCCCCTTGAGTATGAGCAGAACCTATGACCTTCTAACCAATAGGATGGCCAAGGTGACCAGGTATCCTTCTTGAGGTCACGTGACAGTATAAGGCACAGGTGAAGATGCAGTTAAGATCCCTAAGATCCAACACTGAAATACTCCAAGGGGAGATGAGCTGGTGGTTCTAGTCAGGCAAGCCCTTTAAAAGAGGAGCTACACCTTTTCTCAGTCAGAGACTTCAGGCATCAGAGACCCTATCTTTCTGTTGCTGGCTTTTAAGAAACAAGCTGCTATCCATCCGAAAGGCACACATTTTGCTTGAAAGCAGATCTTTTCCTAGTCAAGTCTTCAGATGACAGTGCGCCTCGCCAGCACCCACATTTCAGCCCTGTGGGATGCTGAGCAGAGCTAAACAATGCCCGGGCCCCTGATCCACAGAAGCAGAGAGAAAACGAATATGTGTTCTCTAAGCCACTATGTTGTGGTGATTTCTGGCACAGCAATCCACCAGATGAGTGGATAAAAAACTGTACTACATTTCCATCATGGAATACTACTCTACCGTAAAATGGAAGTGAAATTGACCCTCTGCAATAGCATGGATGGACCTGGAGAACACTGTGCTCAGTGAAATAAGCCAATCAGAGAAAGATAAATATCATACCGCTTCACTTACATGTGGAATTTAATGAACAAACAGAACTACCAAGCAAAATAGAGACAGACTCATGGATAGAGAGCAGGCAGACAGCTCTGGTGGGGTGAGCAAGTTGAAAAAAAGGAAAGACAGCAAACTCATACACCACTGGATAGTCTTTTGCACCCCCTTGGTTTTGCATAACTTGTTTTGTAGTAAAAAAAAAAAACTTTGAACACTTTCCAATTGCTCTGCTCAGCATTTTACCTACAAGATCTCATTCGGTCCTCAAATCTTTATGGAATTGGTACATTTGTTCCTATTTTTGGAGTGAGGAAACAAATTCAGCAACTTGCCGTCGGTCCCACAGCTAGAAATGAAAGGCAAGGGATTTGAACTTCAACTTGGTGCTGAGAATAAAGCCAGTTCTTCTAGCTTCTCTTCTTCTGTTGCCTCCAGGCGACATTGTTGTATGCTGCAACATAAAATTAAATTCTGAACTCCTTTATTTGTCTACCTATTCACTCACTTTTGACTGTATGCAACATATTTCGATAAGTCTTGAAAACTGAAGCTGAGACCACCAGGCTGCCCTAACCTCAAGAAAAATTTGGCTTAGAGAATGACCACAAAACCTTTCACTTAAGGGATCCAGTCCATGACCATCTGCAAATACTACTCTGGCAGTGTGTGTTTATCCGCCGTTTTTCTAGGATGGAGCTAACAACTTGCTCGCTTACAAGGAAAAGTTGAGACATTGTTTTCTACTCCATTTCAATCAGGATTGTGGCAGAGCATTTAATGAGGGACTAATACATATGTGAAACAAGAGATGGGAAGGTGCCCAGGAACTAATAGCAGGAAGCTTTTACCATCCCAGGTCTAAAGGCATAAGGAGAGGGGAAAAGCTATAGAACCCACCTTCTCCCCTCTGCCCAGGAGTTTTGCGTGTAAAGAAAAGCAGTATTTCCCTAGCTGGTTTGGCTCAGTGATAGAGCATCGGCCTGTGAACTGAAGGGTCCTGGGTTCAATTCTGGCCAAGGGCACATACTTAGGTTGCAGGCTCAATCCCTGGCCCTGGTCAGGGTGCATGCAGGAAGCAACCAATCAATGTGTCTCTCTTTCTCCCTCTTTCTTCCTCACTGATAACAATAAAAACATGTTAACAACAATAACAGCAAAAAACAGTACTACTAAGACCTCAGTATAGCAGGGAAGGGGCCTAGGTAAATCCTCCTTAATAGGAAGTCAGCCCTTAGCTGGCTTTCCTACTAGGTTTTCTTAATGTCACCCATACTCTCCTAATACTTTTAGTTCTGCACTCATGCATTGTATGATCTATATCTCTTAAGTGGCAACAGTGGATCCTGTGTATAGCTGTTGCTTATGCATGAGAAGGAGTCTGTGTGAGGACCATTTATCAGGGCCCTGAAGATATGGGACTAAAGAGTTCAAACTGTTGAATGATTCTCTATTAATGGAGCGTGGAGTTCTTGGAGGCAATTCGATATGGCCTCCCTTTCTCGCTATTGTGATGAGCTGAAGTGGAACAACTTACCAAAAACTATTGCTTTTCATGAATCGGTTTTTCCCCTGGACACAGCTATCCTAGCAGCTGTTGTCCCAGATTCCAGACCATGCAAATCCATCTCTAATCAAACCCAGCGACAGAGTACACTAGAAAACTTCTTTTTTAAAAGAAGAGTATAAAGGACATTAAGAAAACCCAGCAGAAAGGCCAGCTAAGGGCTGCCTTCCTATGATGGGAGTATTTACCGTGGCTCCCTCCCTGCTATACTGAGGTCTTGGCAGTGTTGTTTTTTAATATATTTTTATTGATCCAGTTTTTATTCAGTTTAGAGAGAGTAAGGGAGAGGGAGAGAGATAGAATCATCGATGAAAGAGAAACTTCAGTCAGCTGCCTCCTACATGCCATCTGGGGATCCAGCCCGAAACCCAGGCATGTGCTCTGACGGGAAATCAAACTGGTGACCTCTTGGTGCATGTGTCTGTACTCAACCACTGAGCAATACCGGCCGGGCCAGGAGGAAAATTTCTGGTTTCCATGTTTGCGTAGTTGTCTGCCACTTTCTAGTGAGAGAGGACTTTTTGCATAACTAGAATGGCAGGCGGTCAACCAGCACTTGCTTCTGGCTTTGCCCACCGACTTACAGGTGATTGGACCTCCTTGGGCCTGCCCCAGAACTGAGTACCAACCTCCCTCAGCCTCACTTTCTTCAATAGTCAAGTGGAAACAACAGTACCTGCCCCTTTTCCATAAGATTGATCGATTGTTCATTCAGTAAACATATCTTGCATCACCTGCTGTACGCCAAGACAACCTGAATAATCCACATTTTAAAAAACTTTGATCATGAAGAAAAATCTGAATTTTCCAAATGAACTCCATTTTAAATATTTAAGCCATTTAAGCCATTTACTCCTTAAAAGGGATAACTGTTTGCTGAATGTCTCTTAAGCAACAGTGTTCTTAACTACGCTAACCATGGGATCGCTCTTTCGTTCAAGACCTGCCCTCTGTGAAGCACCATGCGAGGATCTGGAGGCGCAAAGATGAATGTCTCCATCCTCAGGCCATTCGAAGCGTCATGGGAAAGCCTGATGTCCGTGGATAATCAGAGAGATGTTTTTAAAGTAGAGAAAAAGGGGAAAGAGAATCCATAGGGTGCGCATCCTGGGTTACGAGAGAAGAAAGCGTTGGTTATATCTGTATTTCGAATAGTTAATCTGGTTCTGTGGACTTGAACAAAGAAAAAAAAAACAAACCCAGTGAAGGTGCTACCGTGGTGTCCAGACAAGACACGATGAAGCCCTGAAGTGCAGGGGCATTGAGGGCAAGAGAGCAAAGGAGTCATTTGGAGACTAAAACAATACATTTGGCAGGAAATGGTGGTTGCCCAGGTATCAGATTGGGAAGGGTAGAAGAGAAAAGGGAGAACTAAGATTCCTCTCCAATTTCTCGCTGGAGTAATCTTATACTTTCTCTCATCAGCCATGTAGGGGAGGTATTATAATTGCCATTTTACTCAGCCTCAGGATCCAATAACTAGTCAAGTTGGGGCCCAAATTCAAACCCAGGCCAGCCAGACTCCAAAGCTCATGCCTCTCTACTACAGTCCCAGCATCCCCTGGATCTGCAGATAGACCTGACCAACATGCCTCTCTTCTCGATCAAAAACCTTCTCCCTGATCCATTAGATGGGACAAGGAAACAGAAAGGATGTGGCCAGATTGGACATGTGGAGAGCAGGCAAAAGGTGGGGCCTCGTAACCAGACTTTTCTTCCTTCCAGCTTTCCCATCCCTTCCCCGCGCCTCCGTTTTCTTCACCAGCAGGTGCGCGGTGTCCAGGGTTCGCCTGGTAACCTGGCCCCTGTCTGTAGACATCAGCACAGGCAGTCCCTGAAGTAGTCCCTGCCGGTCAGAGTTGCTGGGATCGCTCAGGCACCTCCAGGCTTGGGATGGACCCGATGGACTCCAGAGGGAATGGCTTCAGAGTGAGAGTTAGGAATCTCCATTTTGCTGTTTGTTTACTTGTGTTCTCTGGCTCCGGCTGTCATTTGGGATGCAGAACTTTTGTCTGGCCAAAGCAGTATCTCGACAGTAGACAGGCATTATTTTACCCTTCAGAGCGCTCTCTGGATCTGTACGTTTATAAGACAGCTGTGCGGAGAGTAGAAAGCCCCTCTTCCCTCATCTTTCTTTTTGAGTCTTTTCTCCCAAAGATTGGGGGAGAGTGGTTCAGATGGCAGAATGGTGCCATCTGTGGACCAATGCTCCACATCATCAATGATTTCCAAGGTAACAAAGATGTTCCCTTGTAGCAATGGAGCCCAGAGATGGTACCCAGCTGTCATCACTAGCTGCCCAGCTCTTTTCCTCATCCTGACATGCTTGCATATCTCTTTTTCTTCAACTTACCCATTCACTACTGCTCCAAATAGCTAAAGAATGTTTCCAGGAATGCTGATGGCCCAGAGTTGAGATGGTTTCCTAACTCCGGATGTGCTCTGAGTGTCCTCAGCCAGCTCACTCTGGGAGTTTAGCCCTGAGACATTGGTTGGACCCTGGAGACATGGGGGAGCTTTTATGGGGAGGTTTCCTAAGCAGAGAATCTGACCCTCATGAGTTTTCCTGCTGTCGTAATATGTAGGGGAAAGGATTTTCCTTGTTTCACAGAATAGGTGGTTTCAATGAAAGTCAGCAATGAAGTTGTCTAAAGCAAATTCTGTTTTTCTGTTGATTTCACTTTATAATAAGAAATAGGTTGCTGAGAAAGGTGGGGAGAGACGTCTTGGTCTCTTAATTCTTGGGGCATTGTATGTTTTAAGAGAAATATGAACAGAACCCTTCAGTATCCTGGCCTGATATTCAGTGGGAGGCGTTCTCTTATTTCCCTTATATTTGTGTATAGTTTGTTGCCTTTTTTTCAAGTTTGTGTCCTTGGTGAATCACAAAGACTGGGATTCTGATTGCTTTCTGAACTAAGTAACCCCCTACATTAAAAAATGCATGCTCAGACGCTGTGAAGAGAAAGGCCTTTCAAGGGCCTTTCTTTTCTCTGTCCCACCCCTGCCCCCAACCCCTGCCCAGTCCTTCTCCAAGGTCAAGGTTTGAGTTCTACGCATGACTCTGAAACTCTTCTTTGAGACTTTGAGTATATAATCTTCCTGGGCTTAAATTGCATTATCTACAAAACAAAGATGATGGTGCTTGTCCCCACCCAGTTCTCACTGACTTTTTTAAAATCAGTGAGGAATTCTGGAAGGCACTTTGGATTGCTCTGAGGGACCTGATATTTTAGAAATGCCTTCTTAGCCGTCAGAACCACACAGCCAGGGCAGCCAGACACGGGGCCACAAAGGCTCTGCATGTTGAGAGAACTCTTCAGAACACTGAGAATGAAAAAAAAAAAACAACTTACTGATTACTTTATCAGACACTAGATTTGAAACTTTGTATCCTGTTTAATTTATGTGACTAGGTAAATCACTTTACTTCTCTGGACCTCCCTCATGGACATAAAATAGTACCTGCTTCATAGAGCTGTTGTAAGAATTAAAGGAGGAAGTGAAAGCAACATACTTAGCTAAGTGGTCAGTAAGTCTGGGCTAAGTCTCCTGTATTAGATATTACGACAGATCGACATTAAGATGTTTTAGTAGCCAGGAGCCAAACAAAATGAATGTGTACCTGTGTTCTTTGAGGCACCAAATATTCCGATAAAGAGTGTCAGGATTTCCAGGATAAAACATTGACTAAATCTGAAAGATGTGGAGATATTACTTGTAATCAGTAACCAACAGGCCTTCTGCATAGATAATTTTTGGTCTTAGTGATGAAGGTCTAGTTTCTTTTCAAGACAGGCACAGTGTTAGTTTGAACCTGGCAGGTGGAGAGTGGATGCATAGCAAGAACAGAAATGCTACTGGAGACGTCCTGTGTCCTTTCAGAGCAGAGAACTTCTCCCAGAAGGATCTCAGTCTTCTGGCTTTTTCCTGTTTCCTCCCTCTGGGCAGCGATGGTTTGGTGCCTGCAGCATCTCTCCAAGCAATCAATACCCAGTCCCAGTTCATCAGAGGCTCTTTGTTGGTCCAACATCACTCTCAGCCTTTTCCTCTTTATCTGAAAACTTTTTTTATCGAGCTGCAGTTGAATTCTCTAAAGCTGGAATGATGGTTTGCTGTTTCTTTGTTTCTATCCATTACTGGAAAGCCATTCAAACTTTAACTTGGTGCCCAATTTTCCTTATTATGCACCTCTTATATTTCTAGATTCCACAGCATCTTTCCCATTCTCCCAAGGCCCATAGGATGGTATGACTGGTCTGAGGCCACAGATTTAACCAGTGGGCTGAAATGAAACACAAAATCTCCTAAATTCCTCATTCTTGGATCTTCTCACTTCCTATACTGATGACCTCTTCTCCCATAAACGTAAATGTGATTCACAACTGAAAACTGGACATGGAAAATGGCCTAAGTTGAAAAGAATTATTAGCAAGTATTTAAACCAGAGTTTCTCAAAATGCGATCTTCTAAACAGTAGCGCCAGCGTCACCCCAGAACTTGTTAGAAATGCAAAATCTCAGGCTCCACCCAAGCTGATAGTCAAGCCCTCCAGGTGATTCTGATGCATCCTAAAGTTAGAGAAAGTATGGTATAGACTATGCCAGAATCGTATACCCAATTATACAAGTCCATTAAATAGCCACTGATGCATGAAGTTCTTTTTGGATTTCACATGTAAGTTTGAATTACAAGTCTGTTATTTTACCTGGAAAGCAGGGTAAGCTAATACCTTTCAAGGTCTAAGGTTTTACTGGAATTAGCAGAAGTGTTCTCAGGGCCCTGTGGCATCATGGATCTAGTTGAAAAGAAACCGGATCCAGGGTAGACACTGCTAGATGCAGGCAGATAGTTCTCTGGATGGAGCCTATACTCTGTACTGTCCAGTTCAACAGGGATATTAAATCTCTCTGCAGTCTTACACTATGTTGCTTTACCCATATATTTTACCTTCCTGGTCTCTGAAGGCATTTGAGTTTGCTCCCCAGCCTAAACCCTACTCACTCTTTATGTAGGATTTTAGATGTGTCTCAGCCAGGACTGTCTAATAAAATTTTCTGTGATGATCTATTCTGTGTTCCATAGAACGCTTAATATCAGTGTTATCCAATAGGGTAGCCAAGAGCCATGAGGAGCTATTAAGTGCTTGAAATGTGCTAAGAGCCACAGAGGAACTGAGTTTTCAATTTTAAGCAATGTTAATGAATTTATATTTAAATAGCCACATGTGGCCAGTAGCTACCCTACTGAACAATTCAGGCCCAGATATAGCAATCTAATATCTTACATGCTAATTGATTAAATAGAAGACTGATTGTGCACTTTGGAAGCATATTTAGAAAACTTAGAAATTGAATCTAGAGTAATCTTTTCTAAAAATCGATGAAACCAGTCCAAAAGTGATTATGTCTAAATCATCTCTTTGGGTAGTTTGACAAAGTTAGGAGCCTTCCATTTGTCATGGGGCTAAGCAATTTTAGGACCAGTAATTTCATCAGCCAGGAGAAATGATACTCACTCCCTTCATATTCCACCTAGAATTACTTCAGTTTATGAAGTAATGATATAAAACCAAGGAATAGTCTCTCTCTCTCTTTTTTTTGTTTTGCAGTATGAATGAGAAGTAATTGATATACATCACTATATATATTTAAAGCATACAGCATGGTGGTTTGATTACATATATTGTGAAATGATTATCCACAGTAGGTTCAGCTAACATCTGTCTTCCATATAGAAACACTAACAAGAAAAGAGAGAAGAAAAGGAAAAATATTTTCTCCTTGTGATGACGTCTTAGGATTTACTCCCTTAACAATTTTCCTGTATACCAAATAGCAGTATTATCTATCGCCATCACAATGCACATTTCATGCCTAGTATTTATTTATCTTATAACTGGAAGCTTATACCTCCAGACTTTTTTTGCTATGAGTTTGTTTCTGTTTTGGGTTTTATTGTGTGTGTTTTTAATCTACTTACAAGTGAGATTATACAGTATTTGTCTTCCTCTGTCTGACTTATTTCAATTAGCATAATGGCTTGCAAGGTCCATCCTGCTGTCACAGTGGTAGGATTTCTTCATTTGTTATGAACACTTAGGTTGTTTCCATATATTGACTATCATAAATAATGCTGTATGAGCATGAGGGTGCAGATATTTTTTGAGTTAGTGTTTTTGTTTCCTTTGGATATATTCCCAGAAGTGAAATTGCTGGATCATATGGTAGTTCTGTTTTCTTTTTTTAAAATTAAGGGTTCTTCATACCATTTTCCACTGTGATTGCACCAATTTATATTCCCACCAACAGCAGTGCACAAGGGTTCCCTCTTCTCCACAACCACACCAACATTTATCTCTTAGATTTTTAAAAATATGTATGTTCTAAATTTTATTATTTAATTGCAGTTTTCATTCAGATTAGTTTTAGGCATATAGTATAGTGGTTAGACAATCATATCCTTTATAAAGTGATCCCCCGATATTTCAAGAATCCACCTAATGCCACATATAGTGATTACAATATTATTGACTATACTAGAGGCCCGGTGCACAAAAGTTTGTGCACTCAGGGAGGTCCCTGGCTTGGCCTGTGCCCTCTCGAAGTTTGGGACCCCTCGGGGGATGTCTACCTGCTGGCTTAGGCCCGCTCCCCTGGCAGTTAGACATCCCCTCTGGCAGCCCAGGAACCCTCAGGGAATATCCACTTGCCAGCAGGAAGCAGACCTAAGCTGAAGTCAGAAATCCTTAGCCTGCTGAGGAGGCAGAAAAGGCTCCCACCACCACCACTGTGCTGGCAGCTGTCAGCCTGGCTTGTGGCTGAGCAGAGCTCCCCCTGTGGAAGCGCACTGACCACTTCTGTATTGAGCGTCTGCCCCCTGGTGGTCAGTGTGTGTCATAGTGACCAGTCATTCCCAGTCATTTTGCTATTAGGGTCAATTTGCATATTACCCTTTTATTATATAGGATTCCCTATGCTGCCATTTATATCCCTGTCACTGTTTTGTAACTACTGATTTGTACTTCTTAATCCCTTCACCTTTTTCACCCAACAACCCAAACCCCCACCCCTCTGAGAACCATCAGTCTATTCTCTGTATGTATGAATCTTTTTCTATTTTGTTTATTTTGTCTTTAAACTTCACATATAAGTGAAATCATATGGTATTTATCTTTCTCTGTCTAACATTTTATTTAGCATAATACCCTCGAGGCGCATTCATGTTGTCACAAATGGTAAGACTGTATTCTTTTTATGGCCAAGTAATATTCCATTATACTATATATATATATATATATATATATATATATATATATATATATCACAACTTTTTATCCATTCATCTATTGATGGGCACTTGGGTTGCTTCCATATCTTGTCTTTTTTGATAATAGCTATGCTAACAGATGTGAGGTGATATTTCATTGTGATTTAAATTTGCATTTTCCTGATGATTAGTGATGCTGAGCATCTTTTCATGTACTTGTTGGTCTTTCAACAGTCTCTCTTAAAATACAACTAGAGAGACTCTTTTAACTTCAGTATGTCACATGAATTCAGAAAGAACATTGCTTCACCTTCATCTTCCTATCTTCTGAGCTTTGTTCAAGTTTTAAGGTATTCTCAAGCTCACAAAAATGATAGTGACACTCAGAATAGGCTTAAGGTAGGAGTAATCATATTTACCCAATCTCAAGTGTTCACTTTGAGAATTAAGTTGAGCAAATAAGAACTGATCAAGGAATTATTAGATATTATGGGCCCCTTAGCTAGAGACCCAAGTTGAATTGTACCTAGACTTGCCTTGCTGGCTGAAGTTTAGCCAGATTGGATTGTGATGATAAGTGAGTTTGATTACTTTCTTTCTTCATTGGTTCTGATACTTCTGCCTGGGGAAATGATCCAAAGTGAAGTACTTTTTCTAATCTAGATTTCCTATGAATAAAGCTTTGGCAAAACATTTGCCTATCTTGGCATTCATATCTTCTAAACTTATTAGGTCAGTTAATGGATGCTCAGAGTTTGCAAAGTTCAGGGGACTATTAAATATCCTTCTAATATCTGAGGGACGAATATGCCTGTTGGCAGTGAAAATACATTATTATACAGAATGAAATGAAAGAGAAAAATATAGGCAGAGTTGGTTGTCATTAAATATACCAAGGGTTGTGATATAATCTCCAACATTAATTGAGGTCAATATGATTAATCATAACAATCCCCAAGTATATCTAAGACCTTAAACAAGTGCAAATTTTTCTTAGCCTTACAGTTCTATTTTAAAAGTTATTCTATAACCTGGGTTGGCATGGCTCAGTGGTTGAGCATCGACCTATGAACCAGGAGGTCATGGTTCCATATCTGGTAAGGGCACATATCTGGGTTGCAGACTCAATCCCCAGTAGGGGGTTTGCAGGAGGCAGCCAGTAAATGATTCTCTCTCATCACTGATATCTCTCTGTCTCTCTCTCTCTCTCTCTCTTACTCTCTCTCTCTCTCTCTCTCTCTCTCTCTCTCTCTCTCTCTATCCCTCTTCCTTCTTGTCTGTAAAAAAGTCAATAAAATATATTTAAAAAAAATAAAACAGTAGTCCCATTTTCTAGGTCTACTATAGCTCTACATATTTTCCCCACACAAAACTCCTATACTCCAAACTCTCAATCCAAGCCAAAAACCCTCAGGGAGATATGTCAAAGAATGCAGATTCAGAAAAATCTAGAGATGTGGAAACTCACTCTTTAAAACCTTCTAGTATGGAATTTCCCACGGATACTGTCTTCTCTTGGGACTCAGAAAATGATTACATTACTTTAATGATTGCACAGCAGCTTTATAAAAATGAATTTAATTTCAAAAGGTTAAAGGTAGTCATATTATGGAGAAAAAAAGATATTCAAAAACATGTCATTCTGCATTCAGTTCTAATTTCTGGAGAACTAGGAGCCCTGGAAGGTCACCCAAGTAATGAGATTTTGTGCTAATTCCCCGCTTAGTCACACAAAGTAAGCTCTTGAGCTCAGAAGGCTAAAGAGGAATTCTCCATGATTTAGAACTTCTAGATGTTCAGCCTCAGTCCCAAGCGATTCACAGGCAGCCTCATTCTCTATCTGCCAAGTCCTCAAAGATAGGTTTTAATTAATCTCCCTACTTCTGTAGCTACTGTACTTTATAACATTTATTATATCTACACATTTCACTCAAATTTTTATGTCTTGGAAACCAGGCCACATCATGCTGTCAATCAATGGCATGTTACGCTGTTGGCTGGTCAGCACTGCCCAAAGGAACACTCTGTGATAATGGGAATGTTCTGTATCTATTCTGACCAATATGGTCACAACTAGCCACATATGGCTCTTTTTTCTTCTTCTTTTTAAAATATATTTTTGTTGATAGTATTACAGATATCTTCCATTCCCCCCCACCCTTTCTCCCTGCTCCTCCCCCCTCTCCCCCGATCTTCACCACCCTATTACTCATGATCCATGGGCTATGCATATAAATATATAAGGCTATGCATATAAATATATAAGTTCTTTGGTTTATCTCTCCTTGTCCCCACAACCCCACATCGAGGTATGTCCATCTGTTCCACGCCTCCATGCTTCAGGTCTTATTTTGTTGGTCAGTTCATTTTGTTCATTGGATTCCACAAATAAGTGAGATCATGTGACATTTGTCTTTCTCAGGTTGGCTTACGTCACTTAGCACATATAGCTCTTGAGTTCTTGAACTGTGGCTGATGCAACTGAAGAAGTAAATGTTTAACTTTATTTAATTTTCATTGTTATAACTTTAACTGATCACCTGTGGCTAGTGGCTACCATATTGGACAACACAGATACAAGCTGAGTTCTTTTTAGAAAGGTTTACGTATGTTTCTTGCACTCACTTGAGGAATAACCAATTTGAGACTTTTTAAAATTAAATTCTCTGCTTGGGGCTTTTTATGACTGCTCTGGTGGTATGATTTTAGATCATGGCTCTGAATTGAATACCAGATTTAGCTCAAATTCTCAGAAGAGATTTTTTTTTTATCCCTCCTACCAGTGCCAACTTTTGTTTGGATGAAAGAAGAAAGAAACTGAGAGGCAATATATATATATTGCCTGGTAGGGTACAGAGGAGAAAAAGGCTTAATAGTTGGTGTATCAGTCATAATCCTGGAAGGGTAGATATGGCAAGCCATAGATGGATGAAGCCACATCTCTCTTGGTCTGGCTTCCTGAACTGGACTAGAGCCGAGCCCTGTTTATACAGGATGAGACTAGAAGCTAAAGACAGTGTTTCACGAATATCTTTATGTGATTCCATGCACAAGAAGTGCAACGTCAGATGCCAGGTGACAAGTTTAAGCAGAGGGTCCCTCTTTTTGCAGCTATAACACCCAGTCCTGCTCTGGTCTCCCACATCTTGTGGCTTTGAGAACTTTGAGGGCCACTTTCCTTGGTGCATATGTCATCCTGGACACCAATAGCCACTGCAATAATGAGGCATTTCTACCTGATTAAGGAGGGCCTAAGTAGGACAGGAAGAAAAGTGACTATGCCTCATGGTGATAAAGCAGGAAAGATTGGCTTCTGGGTTCAACTGAAGACTCTCTTACGATACCTGGGGAACACAATTAGCTCAGCCCCAGCAAAATTTCAGTAATACCAACTGAAGTGAGATCCCACCTGGATAATCCAAGATAATCTTCCTATATGAAGATCCTTAACTTAATCACATCTGCAAAGCTTCTTTTGCATGTAAAGTTGCATATTCATAGGAATCAGGATGTGGCTATGTTTGAGGAACCACTGGTCTGCCTGCCATAGGTGGTATCGACACTGAAGGCCAAAAAATTAGCATTTATCTGGCCCACAGGTGTTGAGTAACTCAAGAAAAATGGCCCACTGTGCTAAAAGGAAAAGGATTTGCCCAAACACAACTTTTTCAATTTAAAAATTTTTGAAATAGTTTATTGCTCCAATAAACTTTCTCTTTAAGTCATTTCATTGCAATACATCATCATCATATCATCATCATCATCATCATCATTTTTAAGTCAACCAAACAAAGTAACTTTTGTGTTCTGAAAACAGAGAAAGGATAGTTGGTTGCTCTTCCAGAAACCTGTTTACATTTCTTTCCACCTATGAATATTATGCAAATCATCTTCAACACTTATGCATGCTGTACACCTGTGTACTGCATGCTCTGGTTGAAGCTCGGACTGGATGACACAACCTGGCCTTGGAAATCAGGTGCACCTTTGTTTATTTTTTAAGCTGGTAAACTTGATCAAGCCACTTAGCTTCCCGGAACCTATACAATCAAAAGCTTGTAAGTTGTTTGGAGAATTTAATAAGATTATGTGTGCATTTCACTGTACACAGAGGCCAGAGTTAAATAGTCATGAATTATGTTCTCTTCCTACCCTTCACACTTCTCCCCCCAGTACCTGCCATATTGTGTTTTCCACAGCTAGGGTGTGTTGACTGACTTTGCAACTGTCAGAGACTGAAAAGTAGCAATTGGTTAATCTCTCTGCCAGGACCTTTCCTACTTACCCAGTGTCAAGTTCATCATGTATTTATATGGGCTTTCAGAGTTCTCCCTGCCACATACCTTCCTCTCATTCACAAGAAATTGTCCACAAAGGTGTTCCATTCTTCACATCACCCAGCCACAAAAAAACCCCCAAATTTTCCCCCACAGCTGTGTCAACCATAGTTCTAGGACGTGCCTCCAGGGAGTGTTTGACTTTTATTCCACAAGATAAATAAGCATGACAATTTTACTACCCAGCAGGCCCCAGACAGGGGCTACTTGCAAGGTGTTGTGTCTCCCTACAGCTGGTCAACCACAGGAATGCATGTCACGTGCCATGTGCTACATGCTACTGGTGAATGTTCTAGCCTCTGAGAGATGAATATTTTAGGAGCAGAGGGATCTGCTTTTTCACATCCTATTAGACAGGTCTTGTCTGTATTTATGTAAGACCAATGTCTCTTTTTTTATGAAAACAAGTCCAAAGGGAAGCTTATCCTCCCACACTGGTATACAACTGAACAGGATCAGGACCATATGAAGCCAAACCTTGTTTCTTTGGGCACAGAAAACAAACACGGAAGAGCCGGTTTGTAATGTAAAGGAAAACATATGGGTGGGGGAGGTTTGCTCAGGAGACTGGGGTTTCAGTTTTCCCAATGAATGGCTGCCTCTCTTTGTGACAGCTGTGGGGGGAAAATTAGTTTTCTTCTCTATAAGTAGATCAGTAGATAAGATAGCTTGAAGGCAGGCTGTGTTCTAGCTTGATACAACTTTAGGCAAAGATGTCAGCTATGCTTTACTGTTATTCTTTTTCGATCCTCCCTTTTTTGTCACAAAGCCCTCCTTCTTTGGGAAAGCAGAGTGTAGTAATAGAAAGAAGCCTTTTCTACTTACACCGACAACTCTCCTGTAGATTCAACAGGGCAGGTGGTTCTTGCAGAGGAGGGGTTCTCAACGTCAGTACCATCTCCTCTAAAATGCCATCTCTGACCCCTCGTTCTGACTTAAAACTTTCTTCTCATCTTTATCATAGCAAGTCCTCAACTCTTTTATGAACTGTTGGTATGTTTGCCTCTTTGCTCTCCCACCCCTCTGCTCAGCACCTCACTTCACTACACATACTACATTCTAAGCTTCTGGGGAAACATGCATCATTCATTGTTACCTTTGCACCTTTAAGCTTTAATACAGTGTCTGGCACATAATAGTTGCCAAGAAGATGCTGAATGAGTGTACAATTTGGCGGGAAGGAGAGTTAATGTTGATGATAAACAAAAAGCCACTGGAGAAAATGATAGTTTTTTAGGAAATCAAGAAAAGTTACCCCCATTTCAAAGGACCCTGTTTAAAACCCACTGGAGATTCTCACTTAATTTGTAATTGCACCCTGTAATTGCCAAGTGTTGTGCCAAGAACCAAAGATGCAAAGAAGACACTTTCGTTGTAGTCCAGAGAATGTAGCATGGGGATGAAGGTGAGGGTTATGATAAAGACCAGCACTTTGGTTTCAAATTTTAGTTTAAAAAGTGTTTTCAAAGATATTATTTGTTGGAAAGGCAGCTGGATCAGAAATCAGAGGATCTGGGTTTTCAAAAAGTAGCCTAGCCTCTGGGAGCATATCCTCTTTATAAAATGGAAATAATGCCTCCACCCATCCCATAGGGTTGTTGAGAGAACCAAATAAGACAAGTTATGTGACAGCAGTGAAGCTGTTTACTATAAATGCCCACAAAAATAAGTGATTGAATAGGTGAGCAAGAGAACATTTTTATTGTCTCTGAGCTGAGGTAAGTAAAGCAAAGCTTTGAAAGCAATACTTTCATGAATAAATATTGTGATGTTCCTTCTCCTACAATGTGTTTCCTTGGTTTGTTATCCTTAAAATTAGAGTCAGAGTGGAATGACCTTCAAATTGCCATTGAACCTAGGATGAACCTAAGATGATTGCTATGACCAACCTGAGACAGGCATGGTGAGTTCAGTTCCCATTTAAAGAATCTCCGAATACCAGCGCTCATCAGAACAGTACTCAGACGCTACAGTTCTGCATCACACAAGTGCAGGGCGATTTTCTGAAGCACATGGTTCTCTGGCTCATGTTACAGTTGAGCTCCTCAACAGCATGTCCCTCAACCTCATTATCCCTAGTGGACCTGAACCAATGGACCAAAGCCCTACAGGGGTTGACAGAGCTAATTATTTATAGATGTCGCTCATCAAAGGCTTTGCATCTGCCTTTGTGGTGAGGGCTGATCTCCCTGACTCCTTCTTCTTTTCTCTTTTATGTATTGTCTGTTCCTTAATTCCTTACATGTTTATGTGCCTTCACCTCTGATGAATTCAAGGCCATAAAAATTTTAACTTATAATCAACTGGGAGTGATCAGAAGGGAGACAAGAGAAATACTATTCCAGTTTTTCAGATAGAGACCTGAAATGAAGATTGGAAAGTAAGCATCAACTATGTGCCAAATGTATCACTAGGGAATTTCCATCGGAGTTTATGTTTGGCTGTTTTTATTAAAAGGAATTTTGCTGACATGCAGTTTGAGTGAGTTATATAAGAATTCACCTGAAGAAGAAAAAAAGAAGATAGGGGCTTTTGCTTCAGTCCCGGGATTCCAGGAACAGCTGAGCCACCAAGTCTTGCAGAACTTATTATGTAGCTCAAATAAACCATTCAGAATTCAGAGCAGTGCTAGTAACTGGGTCATCTGGTCAACCTCCTAAGCAGTAGGGGTTCATAAGTATATATTCTAATGTTCTGCTGTATGGCAACTCAGGTGTTCTTCTATGTCCTTCAACTATAATTCCCCAAACCAATTGGTTCATTCTTTGTCTCAAGTTCTGATTGCTCCAGTCAGTTCCCATTATCCAAGATGAGCAGAACTTCCACCCTTGGTCATCTTGTAGACTGTTGGCCAACCTACAGATTGTCTGTCCTTAGACAAGATGCTCACTTCAAAGGAGCACAGAAAGAAACTGTGGGACTAGCAGATGTTCTGCAGCCTAGCCTCTTTAGTAAAGGGTTCAAAGTCAGTGTTATAACAGAGGCTGAGATGCCTATGTAAAGCCAATTCTTTTTCTATAAGTAACTCTAATATAAAAAATAATTCCAACTTTAAAAAAAGGTTTTTAAAAATTCTTTATAGACTTTCATTATTTTAAAATTCATACTATGCTATCTATTATCCTTTGATTAAAGGTCATTCAATTGGTGGGGTTCCTAATGTGCTAAAATACTATTTAATTTATCAAAATTTAATGGTCATGTAACTTCTACGGATCATCTGTTGGAACTGAAGCACATAGGTTCAGGATTGTGTTTGATTTAACTAGCAGTATTGCCATGGTGATATTTCCTGTGGTTATCTATTTTAGAATTGAGTTGATTATATATATTGCAGGTGACCAGACCTTTTGTGCTGAGCTGGAGATCTAAACACTCTTTACAACTTTGTTGCTCTGAAACTAATGTCTTTGGAAATTCCCTAAACATGAGGGAAAGGTAGCAGTATATTTATCTAAGACAGTGGTTCTTAAACTATGATCATAGAACTAACATATCAGCATTACCAGAGAACTTGTTAGAAGTACAATCTTCTTGCTTTGACCCAAACCTGCTGAATCAGAAAATCTGCATATGGAGCCCAGAAATCTGTGTTTTAACAAGCTTTCCAAGAGATTCTTTGCATACTAAAGTTTGAGAGTACTGGTCTAAGACTTTTGGGAGGTCCAGAAGATCCCATGAGGGCTTCATTTCCCATGAGAACAATTCATAGCCCCAATAGCATGGTTAGGAAAAAGAGGCTATATTATATCTCTAGTTACCTCTGAGTGGGAATGGAAGAATTATATTTGTAGTTTACTTCTGACTAAGAATCAAATCTGGGAGGAAACCCAAACTAATGATGAATACTATCAATGTATATTGGTTCTCTTTCATTATTCCCTGTCCTTCCCTTCTGCTCCAGCAGGTTGCCCTCATCTACCCCCCACCCCAACACACACACACACACACTATTTCTAAGCTCCTTAAGTTTCCTACATAGCATTTCCTCTTAATTCCTCTCTGTCAACCTAAACTAATGTTTCCTCCAGGAAACGGTCCGTGTTCTCTCTCAGTTGCATTCATCAAGCATTTATTCAACACCTAGTTTTTTCCCAGCAAAAGTTACAAAGATAATTAAGATTCCAATCCTGTTCTTGTGTCTAGTGAGGACAAACAAAAGGTCACTCCTCTCCTTTGCTTTCTCTCAAACCTTTCTCTGTAGTTCCTAATAAATCTCTTACAAGTTCACTCTGGTTTTAGGTTACTTCCAAAATATGTTTATCTTCCCTATTAGATGGCAAGGTCCTTAAGTGACCATGTTTTTAAACTCCCTTTCTATATGGCATTTTTCCTGGGAGTCTGCTGAGCGCATAGTATTTGGGGCATTATATTTGGCTGAATGAAATTCATGTCTATACTGATTGAGATAATAGTATAGACATGTACAGACTGGATTCTATACCTTCAGAGTAAGCTTCTCTGTCTTTCCTCTCTCTTCCTTTGATCCACTTACCAACTAACCTGGGTATTAAACTAATAAAATCCCAAAGATAACTCACTTGAATGAGTGGATTCATGTTTCTCTATGCTGGACTGAGGAGGAGTCCTCATGAGTGCCAGGCCAGCCACCAGGTCAAATGTCAATTCATGGAACTCTTAGGTTAAAAAGTAAAACTTAGCGTACCTTGATTCCCTCCCTTGCTTTTGTTTGGGATGATGTTTGGGCTTTGAAGAAAAGTTTTGTAGAATCCTGACTTAGGGCCAAAAAGACCAATTGGCTTTAGTGACACATAAATCAGACTTGCCATGGAAAATGCATGGCTTTGTGAAAAGGAGAGGTAGGAAGATGGGATAGTCATTTCTATGAATGAATTCTTGCTACATTGCTAAAGTTCTTCAGAGTCTTGGCAAGGTGACAACAATGAAAGCTGCTTTTTAAAATAAAATAGCACAAGGGATCATGAAGGTTGTTAGTCAGAGGAAGTATCTCAGAGTAAAGAAAGAAAAAGCAGCTGAACTGTAAGATCTGGGCTTCCTGGGAGTATGCACTAATAAGCAGTCCAATACACTCTGGTCTCAAGGGAACCCAGCTTCTCACTTAATTGTGACCCAGCCACAGACACACGCTTCTTCTCAGGTGCTCTGAGACCCAGCTTGACAGGCCTAATCATTCAAACCAAATGTTACCAAAAGACAGGTGAGAACAAAGAGAACATAAACCCAGGGAATAATAGTAAGTGAAAATGATCTGGTTTACAAGGTATGGCTCACTCTTCGAGGCTCGCAGTCTTGTCCCCGTGCGTAAGACAATGACAGGGAGTTCTCTCCCTCCAAGCTCTCAGCTTACCATCAGTGTATATTAGATATACCTGTATTCTGACTCATCAGACTTGAGACTGACAATAGGAAATGAGTTTTAATCTCAGATTCCAACTTTGAACAATAGACAGGTACTGACTGGGATTCTGGGTTAAGGAGGACTCATAGGTTTTTTTTCCCAATCACTGAGGAAAGTAAAGTGGTTGACTGATGATGTCTACAGTGGAGGAGGATAAGAGGATTGGCAGAAAATAGTGAGGGAAATGAATGATAATAGTTGTGCCTGATATTTGCCATCCTAGTCTAGCCCTAAGGGAACCCTCTCTTCTACCACTCCAAGGCCCTGACTCTTTTTTTTAAATTTTGTTTTATTGCTTAAGGTATTACAAAGAGTGTTAAATAAGTCTCCATTTTTTCCCTTGACCTTCCTCCCTCCTCCCCTACCCCCCAGTGTCTTGTGTCCATTGATTATGCTTATATGCATGCATACAAGTCCTTCAGTTGATCTCTTAACTCCTCTCCCCAACCCTCCCCGAGCCTTCCAGCTATAGTTTGACAGTCTGTTCAATGCTGTTCTGCCTCTGTATCTGTTTATGTTCATCAATTTATAATGGTCTTTATTATCCATAAATAAGTGAGATTATGTGGTATTTTTCTTTCATTGACTGGCTTATTTCACTTAGCATAATGCTCTCCAGTTCCATCCATGCTGCTGCAAATGGTAAGAATTCCTTCTTTTTTACAGCAGCGTAGTATTCCATTGTGTAGATGTACCACAGCTTTCTAATCCACTCATCTGCTGATGGGCACTTAGGCTGTTTCCAAATTTTAGCTATGGTAAATTGTGCTGCTATGAACATAGGGATGCATATGTCCTTTCTGACTGGCGTTTCTGGTTTCTTAGGATATATTCCCAGAAGTGGTATCTCTGGGTCAAAAGGGAGATCCATGTTTAATTTTTTGAGGAAACTCCATATTGTTCTCCACAGTGGCTGCACCAGTCTGCATTCCCACCAGCAGTGCACGAGTGTCCCTTTTTCTCCGCATCCTCTCCAGCACTTGTCGTTTGTTGATTTGTTGATGATAGCCATTCTGACAGGTGTGAGATGGTACCTCATTGTTGTTTTCATTTGCATCTCTCGGATGAGTAGTGACTTTGAGCATGTTTTCATATGTCTCTTGGCTTTCTGAATGTCCTCTTTTGAAAAGTGTCTATTTAGGTCCTTTGCCCATTTTTTGATTGGATTGTTTATCTTCCTTTTGTTAAGTTGTATGAGTTCCCTCTAAATGTTGGAGATTAACTGACTCTTCTTCTATGACTAATATTTCAAACGTTGCCTCCTCACTTCAGGGAAAACCTCTTCTAACCGCAGGGTCCCATTTCTCCAGGCAGACATGTTAATGTATCATATATTACCCTCAGTATACGGACAGAAGTAACTCTCACTAGTCTTGGAGTTATATCTTTCCATTAGCCAATTTTTTCTCTGGAAAGAGTATCAATCATGGTCTCGGTCCTTCTCTGGGCCACACAGGATCTGGAGTTTCTGAAATCACAAGTAGCCATCACAGGCAGAGAAGCTGACCCTTCTGGGTACCTGTCAGCTTTATAAAACAGTCATAAATGACAGGAAAACTCTAACTTGGTCTCCACTACCCTTGCCCATGGTCACTCTTCCTGATCAGCTCACAGAGGAGGGAAAGTTACAACATAGCCTTAGGGAGAGAAAACTATTACAGAAGAGTGTAAATTGCTTGTTTTAAAGAAAAACTAAATAAACACAGACTCTTGAACAAAGGGAAAAAAATCATGAGTGGGGGAAACCAAAAAGGAGAAAGCCGTTCCAGATAAAGGGGAACCTGCAGATTCTGTATCCTGTCACCCTCCCAAAGGACATAAGTTAAAGGTTAAGGTGCAGCAACCAGCTTTAGATCTGGATCTGAAATCAAGTCCCTCTCAGTGTTGGGCCTTGCAGGAGCCCAGAACAACAATCTAGACAGGAAAGTGCTGACACATCACAAGTCAACCTTCACATCCCGCATGTAGCCCAGTGACAAGTGTTTATACAATATGATTAATTACCCTGCAATTTCTTTTGTCAATCAGTCACAGAATTAATTACATGTTACTGTTGGGCACTATTATAAATAATGGAATGGCAAGCAGTGCTAGGTTTAATGGGCCTTTGCATTCAGCTATTAAATTGATGACACAGCCACATCAGTATTGATGAAGAGGGGCCTTCTCCATCAAGGGTAATTTATACAATGAAGTCTAATGGACTAGCCTGCTCCCATTTATGCCAAGGCATTATTCAGGCTATGAATCCATCAATAGAGGGAGGACAAATATATTTTGTTTTGTGGTTTTAAAAAGAAATCCCCTGATAAATGTTGATCATGAGGAAACAGGTATTTTTGTATCATTGACAGGGAGCTTAAGGAAGACGTGAGCTCACCATAACATTTGCCAAAAGGGAAAACGAAGGTGGATTCAGGAAAGTAATTTGCACCCAATCACAACTTCTCCAGGAGAAATTCTGGATGTCCTACAACTTCTTTCTTTTCCACCCACTCCCCATACAGTTGGTTGACTACCAGACATCACCTTCAGTGGCTTATCTTTCTGGACTGGGTTAGATGCCTGTCATAGGTTGGGTCCTCTAGACGCTAACCCTGAAATAAGGATTCATGTACTAGTAAATGTGTTCCGAGGAATAACTGATAGGGGGATGGGGAAGAGGGAACAGAAGGGAAGGAGGCAAAGCAAAGATAAGACATCAAGCAGCCTCAGAAGTGGGAAATTTGGCTCAGTACTACCAGGAACATCTGGAAACTGTGTAGTCACATCTCAGAGGTGTCTCATTCAGGGACAACATTTAAACTTCCGCATGCCAGTCATGGGTAAGGGCTGCCCCCCAAAACTTCAAGTACTACACACTCATGGGAAGAAGTCTGGTAGCTTAGAGCTAGTCCTCTAACAAAGAGATAGGTGCTGGGTGTTGGGAGTGAAAGGATATCAAGAGTTGGTGCACCCCAAAATGGTGATATGGGTGGAACATACTGAGAGCATCTGCTCTGCTGGCCCTGCACAGTGTTCCCATAGCACCCCGTGCACTCTCTACAATAGCCCTTATCATCCTGCATTGTAATTGCTTAGTTGTCTGTCTTTCCTGCTAGATTGTAAGCTGCATGATAGTAGAAGTGATGACTGTCTTGTTTATCATTTTATCACCAGTGACTAGCACAGTACCTGGCCCGTGGTTAGGACTCAAAAAAAATGTGAAAGAAAAAGGGCAAAGGGAAGTTGGTTTAATAGAAGGATTACACTCATATGAGGTACTGCACACTCAAAATCAAATCTTGGTAAAGCAACATTCTTAAAAGAGTTATGCTGACCTAGTGTCACTCATTCTGAGTATGAGAATCTTGTTATTGAAAGTCAGGTATTTTTTTGTCCAGCCCAGGAGGTCATTTGTAACAGTCTAGCAGGGGCTACCTTAACTGGACGAGGGGAGAATCAGCTCCATGGTCTGGAGTGAAGGTTGTCATCATCTCACTATACATCTGAACAACCATAAATATGATGACAGTAGGATTTCTATTAAGTCCCGGCCCTTCTTTATTTAAGTGTTGTCTAAAAGCCTTGGCTGATGTAGTCTAGAGAGCCAGTTCTCTTCTGATCATGTCTGGGCTGCTTTTTAATCTTCCATTTATTCTTTTACATGTATTTTTTTTAAGCTGAGTTATCAGTGGCTTAGTAAAATGAAAGCTTATTTCTCAGCCATGGAAAATCTAATTGGGTGTTCCATGGACAATCTCCATACAGTGGCCCAGGGATCCATATCTTCTCACCTTGTAGCTCCATCTAAAGCCTTCAAATCCTTCACTCCAGCTAGTGGATAGGGAGAGAGAGGAGAAAGCACGGCCCCTTCTTATCCACTTCAGCCCAGAGGGCAAACACGTCACAGTCCCTTGGAGGTAACTGGTCACATGGGTAGGAAACGGGTCCCATCCAGCAACAACCCCCCACTACACTGGAGAGCTAATCAACTCTGCGACACAGCCATTCAGCAAATATACTTATGGCGCACAAGGTTCTGTGCCAGCTGTTTGGGAATAAAACGGTAAATGAAACAGAAGTGGTTGCTGTCTCTGGAGCTAACTTACAGTTCATGGGGGAGACAGAAATTCATCAGGTAATCGTTATAGGGATTATTATATGAAAACACATTATCCAACATGTTCAATAAAGCATAGGGGAAGGAGAAAGTTTAAAACAAGCAAGATCAAGTTTGACTACCTGAGAAAGGCACATTTAAGCTGCTACCCTGACTTTTAAACAGAATTTCAAGAAAAACATTCTAAGCAGAGGGAACAGCATGTGCAGAGGCCCTGATAGAAGCAGGAATATGAAGGAATGTCTGTGTGGTGGAAGCCGTGAGAGTGAGAGGGAGAGAGGCCGGCGGGGAGAAAGTGAGGCTTGAGAAGTAGGCAGAGACCTTCGGGGCCCTATAGGCATGACTAGGAGTTTGATCTTCTTCCTTGTTCTGTTGATTGTCCTACTGGTTGCCCGTTGGTGTGTGAAGGGCATCTATATACATGTGTCCGTGCATGTGCTCTTAATGCTCCATTCTTATGCACCTCCCAGGATACCCTTTCTTTAAAGCAAGTGATTGTAATGACAGCCATCTTCCTCCCATGGCCCCTTCACAGCAGGCACACCACAGGTTCTCCTGCCCTAGGACACACAGCGCACACGTGCTGTTCCTTCTGCCTGGCAGACTTGTCACTCTCTCATAGCCAGGATTCATTGCATTTATTCTTCAAAACTCAGCTTCCCTGCAAATCCTTTGCTGGCTTTCCTCAAACTCCAGTATGAGTCAGATGCTGCCCAATCCCACAGTACTCTGCATCAGAAGCACCTGTAGTGTGCACTTACTAACCTATATTCTTGAACTAATTTTTCCCACTAAATTTCAACATGTTTTTGTTGTTGTTCTCACCTGAGGATATTTTTCCCATTGATTTGAGAGGGGAGGAGGAGGAGGAGAAAGAAAATATCGATATGAGAGAGATACATTGATTGGTTGCCTTCTGCACACGCCCCAACCTGAACTGGGGATAAAACCTGCAACCCTTACTCTCTGACCACTGAGCAATGCTAGCCAAGGTTAAATGTCAACATTTTAAGGAAAGGGACTATTTCCTCTTTCTTTTCAGATCCCCAGTGCCCTGCCATTATTTGGTACCATACTAGATGCTCAAAAACTATTTATTGAATTAATTTAAAAAATTTAATTCTCAAACTTTCTTTTCATAAGATACTAATCTCATGACACATTTTACCTGTATGCCAAGGCACACACAAGTTCCTTGGCCATATAAATTGGGAAATGCTGTATAGTACACCCTAATCTTGAAAATTATTCACAGTACACATTAACAGGAGTTGGACTAGGGTAAGGTAACAGGTGTATTGGGTGCAAAATTTAAGGAAGCACTCACTCTCAGCTTCCTGCAAGGAAAAGCTCTTCACTCGCAATGCTCTGAGAATGGTGCTTCCTTAAATTTTGTGCCCTTGGTTGCTGATTTGCCTCACTCTAGTAACTGTGCCCAGCACATTGGCATTTCAAAGGCTCTGGCAATCCCTACACAAGAGAAAGCTGTTTAACTTCTATTATCCCAGGGTAACCCAAACTTATTTGAGGATCCAGCCCTTTTTTATTGTTCATTAATGCCTATTAACCTCCTGCAGACTTGGTACTCTGTGGAATGAACTTTTAAAATGCTCTGCTACTAAACGGATTAATATGTTTTTTATGTCTGCTCTTTCATATGATAGCTTTGATGTGGAGAATGGAATTTAGATGGAAACTTGGCTCCATTTATCAAAAAATGCCATTGAAAATACATTGACTGTTATGATAGCCAGAAGTTTCTAATAGTTTTCACTACTTTTGCTGGCCTCCCAAAGTAGTTATTGATGAGGCTATTACAGGAAAGCTGTTCCCCTCAGTGTATGGATGGGTTTACACTTCCAGGTAAAGAAGTTCTGTTTCATCTCCTGAAAGACAAATAAAGCTCTTTGTCTGTTCAGGGGTAGAAATGGAAAGAGAAGAAAGGTTCAATTACTTGATAAGACAGGTCAGTGGTCCTCCTTAATACTGTCAAAATCTCAGCTCTCTGCTTGTCCATCTTGCTAATGTGTTTCTGACTTCATCCAGATGGAAAGAATAGGGTATCTATTTGGCTGGCGTATAGAACCAAGTCCTTCTATCTCTCTGGAAAGTGTTCTACTCAAAGTCTATCTGTAATTACTATTGTTTAGAAGAGAAGAAACTTCTCTTCGACAAGTTTCACTCAGTAACTAGTTTAGACTAACCACCTAGTAAAAAATTTTGGTTCCTTTTTGTATCATCCAGGAACTTCCAAACTCTTTTTCTCACACTAGATGAATATGCCTCATAACTCAATGATGCTCAGAGGGATCATGACTGGCTGAATCTGCATAGAAAGCCCAAGTGACAGAGACCCTATAACATTTTATTTGACCCTCACAACAACCTAGTAGACAGGCGTTGATCACACTTTGAAGAAAACTCAAGTTATAATAGGTGACTTTTCTGAGGTCACTCAGCTTAAAAATGGTAAAGTGGGGATCTGAACCCTGGTCTTTTAGGAGTCAGTGATTTTCCATACAACATAATGCCTATTTATTCATCACTGAATGAACACTTACTGAGTATATGCTCTGTTTCCTGTAAATTTCTGGGAGCACTGATGTAAGTAAATAAAATTTCAAAACTAAAAAAGAAGAATTGAATTAGTCTAACCTTGGTTTCAAGGGTGCTCGAAGTAAGTCTACATGAGACTTTATTCAAAAACTAATTTCTGGATGGGGACTAAGGATCCAGATCTGGTCAGATGTGATAGTTGCCCAAAAGAAGATGTGAGTGAGAAGATTCTAAGGATTTCTGGGTTCTAACGGGTACTGAGCATCGCAGGCCCTGTTGTGCTCAAAGGATAAGCTAGATGCCCAAGCAGACCACAGAAACATTATAGATGCTACAACAGCACGGGGACCAAAGTCAACGGCAGTGATGAAGCAAGAGGAACCAGAATAATTTTTTGTGAATCCAACTAGAATGCCCGAGTTTATTTTACATTGTCTCATGGATAAATGATTAGTCCAATTTAAACACCCAGACTTGGCTTGGACATGGCAGCAGCAAACCGTGTTCTACATTTCATGCGATTGGTTAGGAGTGGCTCATTTCTCCATGCTTTTAGAATTTGATTTGCCCCCCTTTTTAAAAAAAAACTTCCAAGTCATGCACTCCTATGATGGCTGCATAGGCAGTAATTAAACAAGAGAGGCAAGTAAATGAGCTTATGCTGGAAATACACAATAATCAAGTTGCCTGGCTGTGCCACGACTTCCTCCCGGCTGAGTCCCACGTTGCCAGCCTGTGGTTTCCAGACCTACCAAGCCATACAAATGGAGTCATCTGTGTGTTTTTCCTGATCTTCACGTGCCTTTCCTCCTCGGGGACCCAAAGGGACATAGTCTTCAGGCATCAAATTATAGCAATCAATAAGCCACAAGTAACATGACTCATTTAGAAACAGAGACACAGGCATCTTGCTAGAAGAGACAATGATTACCTGTCATGAGTCCAGAGAATCATGGTCTTTGTTAGAGGTCAAGGATGTGGGACTCAGCAAGCAGCACAACCAAATACTAAGCTATCCGTTACCCCTCAGACTATCCCTTGGTCCTTCTTCCTGTGATTCCCATCTGGGCAAATGGTACATTGGATAACCCAGGCCAGAAGCTTAGATGGGTAATCCTCAATTTCTTCTTCTTCTTTCTCAACCTTAACATCTACTTAGAGATTGAGACCTATCATTTCCACGTTCTTAATTCCTCTGTAATCTTTCCCGTGTCACAGGCCTTCACTGGACTTCTGTTTCTCCCTTTCATTCATACCCCACTAAGCAGCCAGAGTGATCTGTCTATACTACTAGTCATATTATGTCATTCCTGGTTAAAGTACTTTATATCTCTGACTCGCCTCTAGAGAGTCAATCCAACCAAGGAATTCTGTAGAATGCTCTCGGGTTTGATAAATGCTGGGGTGAACCGACTTCATAAAAATAGTGAGATAGCATTCTGTATCCACTGTAATGTAACCAGTGCTCCCAGAAATTTACAGAAAACAGAGCAGAGATACTCAGTAAGTGTTCATTCAGTGATGAGTAAATAGGCATTATGTTGTATGGAAAACCACTGACTCTTTCCTAAAAGACCAGGGTTCGGATCCCCACCCTACCATTTTTAAGCTGAGTGACCTCAGGAAAGTCACCTACTATAACTTCAGTTTTCTTCAAAGTGTGATCAACACCTGCCTACTAAGTTGTTGTGAGGATTAAATAAAATTTACTTAAAGAACTTGGCCAGTGGGTGCCTGGTACATGGAAACAACTCAGATGCTCTTAGAAACAACAGAAGTAGCAGGACAAAAAGCATGAGGAGTTGTGACCTCTGACCAGCAGGACTTCCATAAAGCTCTCACTGAGCATATTACCCCTGTTCAGTCGGTCAAAGGGCATTTACTCAGGGCTCATCATTTAACTGGAATTCGCCTTTTTCAATAGGGTTAGGAAATCTTCCCCCTTCCTCCCCTTACCAAATAAGAATTTAAAATTTTTCAAAATTTAGTTTGACATTTCCAGGGGAAATATCAACACCTGTTAAAGCAGATCTATATGGTGTAGACATCAAATGGGAAGATTCTCAAATAGAATGTCAGCTTCCTAGATAGATCTTACAGCTGTCAACTTGGTAGAGGTTGAGCCGATGCAGAGTGGCTTAGATCATGAAGCTAGAGCTCTTGTAGAAAGCCGGAGGCATACGTCACTGTCAAAGCCGACCTCTTCGCTCTGCCCACTCAGCCATAGGAGTTTCCATCTTCCTAAAGAGTAGCGAGGTATGAAGTTAAAAAGGTTTGGACAAGCATTTGGGAGCCTCTGAAGCTTATCTGAACTAACCAAGTCTCACGAAGCCATAAATCTCCAAAGACAGCTTCCAGGAGTGACACACTTCATGGTGGACCATCTCTGGGCTTGGCTGCAGACCAGGAGAGATGTGTGAACTGGCAAGATAAAGCCAACATAAGAGGTACCCTTCCCTCCTCGGCATCTCGCAGTCCGACACTCATGAGCATAACATTTTAGGATTTTGTTTGCCTGCTTTGAGCAGCGCTGCATTGAATGAGCATTTAGAAGCCAGCATGGCCCTTGAATTTTGTTTTTTGTCTGTGGTCGGCTTTCTTATTGACTGGAAGAAGGCAGTGTGAGCCATGATATAATTACCCTAATTGTAATTATTGCCACCATTGTCACAAACCGTAGACTCCTGGATTTCCTGTCCAGTGCTTCTCAATGCGTCTAGGGACCATGTGTATCCAAACTGGCCAGTTGCTTGCTTTGAAGGCAGATTCTTGGGATCCTTCTCAGAAAACTGAATCAGAATCTTGGTCACTTTCCAAGTGTCCAGTAAAGTCACTTAACCTCTCTCAGCTTGCGAATGACCCCGCTGAATGACCGTTACCTTACTGGTAAAGGGTAATAATAATATTGTCAGATCTGTGTTATATTAAAGGATTACAAACCATAAACACATTGATTAGGTAAGACAATCTATGAAATTCAGCTTCTAGTTCAAAGATACCTAGTGTTAGCTGTGTGGTCTTGGGACACTTACTTCACCTCTCTGTGCGTCAGTTACCCCATCTGGAAAATGAGTGGAATGATGAATGAGTTGAGTTGATATATACGAGGTGCTCAGAGCAGTACATAGCTAGTAAGTCTGGTACATAGTAAGGGTGTGTATGTTTTCATTGTTATAATTTGGTATTTGTCTAGCAGTGGTGAGATCAGGGAGGTGGGAAACCTGGATTTTAGTCCCAGCCCTGTACTTGGTGAACTTGTGGAAGCCACTGCATCCTCTGCCATCAATTTCCTTCTCTGTAAAATGAGGAAGTTGACGAGACCGTCTGTCGAGTTCCTACCTGTTCAGATGGAATGCCTAAGCTGCACTGTAAGCTGTAAGGACTCAAGCAGGCTCTCTGGCTTGCAGATAGTTTTGAGCTTCTGGTCCCCTGCAGGTCTGTCAAGGCTCCTCCTCGATTCGCATGGAGAATCTGCCTCTGTGTCCGGGTTTCTGCAGGGCAGCACATCTGTTTACTTTTCACCAAGACCTGTTCCTCTGCCAGCCCCTCAGAGCTGCTGCCGCCAGCTTCCTGGCGGGGAGAGAGGGAAAGACAGTGTTTTTCTTTTTCTGCCCCGCTGTATCTTCCTTCCTTGGGGATCCCTTCTGTGAAAGGTCAAAACAGAATTCTGCCACTGCCACGGTGAGAAATGCCAGCCGATGGAAGGAGCAGGCCCATGTCAGGGGCAGTGCCTGCCTCTGGGAGGACAGGACCGGATGCTGTCAAGCCTGGCTCTTCCTCCAACTCAGGGGTCACTCCTTCTGCCCCAGAGATCTCATTATAGACACCTTGACTGTGCTTGGCAGATGGAAGGAGGGACAGTAACTACAGCATGATGGGAAATCTAAGAAAGGACAGGGAAACAGAGTAAGTGGTTTCACTTAAGATTTTGTGACAAACCAGAGTAGTGTGTCCATCCCCTCTTGCTTTTTCAATATTCTGCTGTGGCTAGTGGGGCAGGAAGAGCTACACCCCTTCGCTTAAAGGAAGGAACTTTATCCTTTTTCCCAATGCAGGGGTGTGTTAAGAAGGCTGCTTTCACTTCCCTTCTTTTATTTATTTTTTAATTACACTTTACATTTAACATTATTCTGTGTTAGTTCCAGGTGTACAACAGAATGGTTAGACAATCATGTACTTTATAGACTGTTCCCCCCCAATGTTTCACGTACCCACCTGGCCCCATACATAGTTATTACAGTACTATTAACTGTATTTCCTGTGCTGTACTTTACATCTCTGTGACTGTCCTGTAACCACCGATCTGGACTGCTCAATCTACATCCTTTCATTTATTTGCTTCTGTCCCCTTCACCTTCTTATTTGCTCCTTCCCAAAGGTAGAGGAGTGAGGATGTGACTATCAGACATTCCATGGCTTTATTTACTACCAGGTAAAGCTGTGAGCCTTAGATTCCCAAAAACCACTCTTCTTTTCTTCCTTCCTTCCTTCCTTGCCTTTTTTTTTTTGCAAAGCAAACGACCATTTATTGCCTGTAGCAAAAACACACTTAGGAGAAGGAAACTAGGAAGGGCATAGAAGAAGCAAAAGGCTGGGCTGCTTTGGCTCACTGGGAAGTCAGAGAGCAGGGGCCTTGGAGGCAGGTTTAGGGGTGAGCTCAGGACGACCTGCTGCTGCCCATTGCTCCCCTGGTTGCAAGTCTCCTGGGGTCCCTTAGCGGTTAGGAGAAAGGGCCTGGTGGGGGGAGGGAAGGGAAGCTGACAGGCAGGGCGGTGCTCTCCTGAGGGAAAGCAAACCTCTTTCTCTGTCCAGGCCTGGCAAGTTTTCTTGTTTCTTGCTCTAGGTAATAAATATGTGAGTGTCAGGGTTAGCAGGGAGGGACTAGCAAACAGAGAAAAACATCTGGTTACAACTACTGCGGATCAACTGACAGTGTTTGACTATGTGAGGTTCACATGCATATCTTGAGCAATTTTTCCAAGTGACTGGATCATTGATTGCTTCCACTGTCCATTAGAATAAATGAGGTAGGACACTCTCGTCACTCCTACCAAATCTACCGTGAGTGGTTTGGCATTTCAGCCAGACGGAGCTAAGCCTTTCATTGACTTTATTTTGCAGCCTATGCAACTACAACTCATCTCTGAAGCGAGTTTAATGACCATCCCACCGAATCCCCTGTAACCTCTCCAACTTTCTCTACTACATGTTACTACTACATGTAGTCCTGCAGTTTGTTTCTGTTTGAACTTTGCAGAAATGAAACATTCAGTCTTTCACAGATTATTTTGTTTTTAGAGAGGTATAAATATTGGTAAATCCTTTCTTTGTTACTTCTTTATAAATTCCTCTTGAAATTGTCCCTCCCTTTTAGAGTCAAAAATTGAAATTGTGACACCCCGAGGACCCTGAGGTGATGATGCAAAGATTTATTCTCTCTCCCTAAAAAGAGATATCTTTGAACTAAATTAGACCAGTGCAATATACTTGAAATTGCACGAGGAAACGCTGCCAAATAAAAATTAATAGCAATATTCTATTTAAATACATATTCTTTGAATGTTACAGGAATTTCAGTCTACTTCAGAAAAAAACTTAAGCAGACTCAAAGCCAAGTTCAAACAGGAAACTTTCAGCCAGGGAAAAAGGGCAAGCGTGATAATTCTCTGTGTCTGCCAGTGACATTCTTGGGTTTGACGTGTCTCCTATTAGGATTTATAAATTGTTTTCAATCCTTTAATGCACCGACAGTTTCCTACACGAGGTTATGCTTATAGTAATCTCAGTGGCTGGTAACAACAGCAGTTTGTGACTTGTACACACATGATGTCTTTCATGGGTCACCTGGGGACTCTGCATTGCTCTCACTAGGTTGACAGAATAGCTACTACTGATAGCTTGCTTTTAGCATCTACCAGTGGAGTGAACTTGTGATGATCAAGGAGTTAGTGTAAATTAAGCAATTATTTTTTTTAATCCTCACCCGAAGATATGTTGACAGGAGAGAGAGAGAGAGAGAGAGAGAGAGAGAGAGAGAGAGAGAGAGAGAGACAGACAGACACATCAATTGGTTGCCTTCCTTATGCACCTGGACAGGGAATGTAACCCACAACCTAGGTATGTGTTCTGACGGGGAATCGAATCCGCAGTCTTTGGTGTACAAGACGATGCTCCTACCAACTGAGCCACCCAGCCAGGGCTAAATAATGATTTTTAATTGAATTTTGTTATTCTCCAACTTTCTGGGGTCAGGCTTTCTTTTAAAATCTAAATAAGATACCTCGAATTCTAAAGCCATGTGACTGCAGAGGTCGACCACCCTCCCCAGTATGTCTGGGGGGTTCTATTCTTAGGACTCATCTCACAAGCTCTTTCTCCACAGTCCTGCTCCCCACTCAGTTCTCAATCATCACGTGAGTTGTCTCAAACTGCTCCCTGGGGTGCTTGTCCTCAACCATGGACACAGCCCCTCTCATTTATTCTCCAGGTCACTCTGGGAGTGTCGGGGATAATGGCAGGGGAAATAGAAAGAGAAAGACACACGGAGGGATATATAAAAACTGGACCTTGAGAATTGACAGTTTCCAGGGTTCCTTACTTGCCTCTCACAACCACCCTCCTGTCCAATGGTAGGCCCCTCCTCAGCCTCTGATGAATCCTGCCCTGAGTTCTCAACCTACCCTACCCCACCCCCTGGCCCTCTCCCTGAGCCCCACTCTGTCTCTCCTTACCAGGGAAAGCTCAATTTCACCCTTGCTTTACTCAATAGAGCAGTTTAGCCCCTTTTGTCTTAGCCTCTTCCATTCTGAGTTGTTTTAATCCATCCTGTTTCACAACTAAAGGGCTTATTAATACATTTTGTGAGCAAAATAATCTGCCAAAGCCTCCACAGCTTTGAGAGCAAATGCTGAGAAATTAGTTTTTCTTTAAGATGCCTCGAAAAAAAATCTTAACAAATGTTTTATTCCAACCAACCTCATATTAGAGAAACTTTACAATACAATAGCATGAATTATAAAGGGTGAATTTTGGAGTGTTTAGGGAGTAAGATTGTGGAAGGCCTTGGAAAATCCATTACCTGTATACATTTTGGTGTAAGCAGGCAGTGAGCGTGAGTATTGGACTAGGGTTGGTGGGGAGCATGAGGGAGGTACGGAGACCAGGAGGCTGTTACAGTGATGCAGGTGAGGAGGGGCAGTGCGAATGGAGACAGGAGCTGGAGTTAGGCCTTGTTTAGAAACAGAACACACAGGAGTCAGTGTGGGACCATGAGGAGAGTGATTCCCAGTTTTCTCTTTGTAGCAACGGGATGCGTGTTGGTACAATTTACTGTGATAGAAAATAAATGAGCAGGAATAAATTTGGGGGGCAATTATGTCTCCTTTTGGATGTCTTTTATTTTAGGTTTGTGGGGCATCCTACGGGATCAGAGAAAAGATTTATAGCTTGAGTTTTCCAGGCAGGACTGGCTAATGGGATGTGCGTTCCGAGGGAGGACCAGGCTACCTCTGACAGTCTCAGTATTCTAAGGAAAACATCCTTTGTTGTCTTGATCTTATTTGAGGTCTGGGACTTCCTTGATGCAAACCTCTGATTTAAGATGTAAAAGCCTCATCTAAAGTACTTGAGACCCTAGTCCAGCCTCCATCCTGGAAAAAAATTGGGCCCTCCCTGGTTTGGCTCAGTGGATAGATGTCGGACTATGGACCCAGGTTTAATTCTGGTCAAGAGCATGTACCCCAGTTGCAGGCTCAATCCCCAGCCCTGGTCAGGGTGCGTGCAGGAGGCAACCAATCAATGTGTCTCTCTCACATCGATGTTTCTCTCTCTGTCTCTCCCTCTTCCCTCAACTCTCTGAAAAACCAATGGAAAAGGATTAACAAAAAAAAAAGAAAAGAAAAGGGAAAAAAATGGGGAACTTCCTCTTCACCTAAGCGTATGTGGCCAACCAGAGGGATGGCTGCTGATCTCACCTGAGCCACTCTACACGGTGCTGCCTGGGAGCCCCAATTTTAGCTTTTACATTGTTAGCGGGAGGTCTCTTGTTAGACGTAAACATCTTAAGTGTGATGGATGCCTGATATTTACCAGTGTGACTTACCTGTCACCATGTTCCACCCATTTCAAATGTGGATACAGTTAAAGTTCTCACATTTGCCTTCTTACTCATTTTTCTTAACATTGCTCTTTTGCTTTCAGAAAAAAATAGAAAAGGAAAATGTGATTAACATGACCCCATTCATATCGTTAAACATAAGCTGACATGGTAGAAACTTTAGACACAGATTCTAGGTATACACCAGGCAGGCCATCTGCTAGCAGGAGTGGGGGGCCTTTTTTCTGCCAAGGGCCATTTGGATATTTATTTCATAGGCCATACACAATTATCAGCTTCAAAATTAGCCTGCTACATTTGGTCAAACATTTTATTAACTCACCCCTAATAATGCCTTGGCAGGGCCAGACCAAATGATTTTGTGGGCCGTATAAGGGCTGGATGTTCCCCACCTCTGTGCTAGGGGGAAAGAGCACTGAAATTGGAGTCAGGACAGCTGCCTTCAAATTCCAGGTTTCAGCCCTACTGGTTTGGCTCAGTGGATAGAGCATCAGCCTGGGGACTGAAGGGTCCTGGGTTCAATTCTGGTCAAGGGCACATGGCAGGGTTGCGGGCTTGATCCCCAGTAAGGGGCATGCAGGAGGCAGCTGATCAATGACTCTCATTGGTGTTTCTCTCTCTCCCTCTCCCTTCCTCTCTGAAATCAATAATATATATATATATATATATATATATATATATATATATATATATTTTTTTTTTTTTTTTTTTTTTTTTTTTTTTTTTTTTTTTTTTTTTTTTTTTTTTTTTTTAATTCCAGGTTTCATTCTCTAGATGTTCCCTTCGGCAAGTCACTTATCTCTCTTTTGGTCTTACTGGCCTTATCTGACAATTATGCAAATTATTAGTCACTACTGCATCACTATAGAAACTAAAAGAATCTTACATCCCACATAGCGCAGTCCTAGACTGCTGCCCTTTTGTTCCAGACCAAGCATGTTTCATCGGCTCTTTCTTGTAAAGTTTGCTCTGCCTTCAGCTACTGTGGATGCATCTTAATTTAAAATAGTAATAATAACTTCTCTTCTCTTGTAGTGCATAGTATGGGACTGGGACTCCAATGGCAAACATGACTTCATTGGAGAATTCACCTCGACATTCAAGGAGATGAAAGGAGCAATGGAAGGGAAGCAGGTACGTGGCAAACCATTCGTGGCCTTTTCCAGACACTTCTCTCCTGATGCACCCAGCTACGCATGAACAGCTGGAGATGAGACGTCAGTATGTGATTTAATGGGATGAGCAGGAGTATGGTTAGCCCTGGCTGGTTTGGCTCAGGGTCCCAGGTTCGATTCTCATCAAGGGCACATGCCCAGGTTGCAGGCTGCATTCCCAGTGGGGGCCGTGCAGGAGGCAGCCAATCAATGATTCTCTCTCATCATTGATGTTTCTCTCTCTCTCTCTCTCTCTCCTTTCCTCTCTGAAATCAGTAAAAATATATTTAAAAAAAAAAAAGTATGGTGGGATTTCAGTACCTAGTTTCAAGTACTAGCCCAACCCAAGGCAATTGGTGTGACCTCAGGCAAGACACCACCCCAGTGGGTGTAGTTTCTGCATCCGTAAAATGAAGAGGTTAATGAGAATATTTCTAATTTCCTTGAGCTCTGTAGCCTTTGACAAGTGACTTAATCTCTCTGTGCCTCATCTTTCTCACCTAAAAAACTGAATGTAGTCACCGTATCAATTTCATAGAATTTTGTGAAGATTACATAAAATAATCCAGATATGCATTTACTGGACTGCCTTGCACATGGCTAGAACTTTCCAAGCAGTACTGACTGTCTTTCCAGTTCTACATTTGGAGAGATTATTTGATTCCTCCAAATTTTTATTATGGGTAATAAATCTTCATATAGTCCCACCATTTTACTCTTTGGGTACCAAGACATATATCCAATAGTATCATGTACCACAGAGGCAAACAGGGGTTTCATTGTGTCACACAGAAACTCAACCTCCTCTCCGTTTCTCTCGGGTGCATGGACTGTGCTGTATTACACACATATGTATCACATTGTCGATCAGTTGCTGTTGTCTGGATTCTGACCTACGCGTAACTTCTGCTCTTACCTGTTCCGTGTTCACCTGCCCAATTCCAGCTGCAGAACCTGCATCTCCCTGCCTGAGGGCTTTCTCTGGCTGCTGGGCCTGCTCTGCCTATTCCCACAGTGTGGGGGGCTGCAAAGTGTGGGAGGAGATATAATGCTAACCAGGGAGCAACCCTCAACAAATGACTCCTGGGAATTGAGGTGTAAAGGTGGCAAAACTCAGGTGTGTTCTATGCAGTTTCCCAGCAGGAATAAGCCCTGGTTGCCCCAGTGGTAACTGACTTGATAATGAACCTTTTTGAGTGCTTCGCCTCCCTCAGTTTCCCACTCTGTTGGTGCTTCCTGGTATTACCTCCCAGATGAGCTACTTGCACGTACACCTTGCTTTGGGTTTTGATTCAAAATACCTGCCATTCTTACTCTGAAGCCCATTGTCCCCAAGGAGTAGAAAGGAGTGACAGCAGCGGCTTTGAAAAGGTCTTTTCCCTTAGAGGTATGACCTCGCCCCTGGTGTGGTAAGAAGTGTAGAGAAGATGCCCCAAATCATTATTTAAGTCTCTTATCAATATATTTTATTGATTTCAGAGAGGAAGAAAGGAAGAGATAGAAACATCAATGATGAGCAAGATTCATTGATTGTCTGCCTCTTGCACATCTTCTACTAGGGATCGAGCCCATATGTGCCCTTGACCAGAATCAAACCTGGGACCTTTAGTCTGCAGGCAGATGCTCTATCCACTGAGCCAAACTGGCTAGGGTTCAACTGTCTTCTTTTAGCTGTAAGGTCAAGATGTAACCAGACTGGATGGAAAGACACTAACATTCTTTAGAATTAGAAGTTTAACCTGAATCAGACCATTTGTTAAATACATACTTTTGGTCTGGAAATTCAAGGGCAGCTTTCTGTGTAGTTGCAATAAAAGCTATTTTATATGCTTTATCATGTACTAGGCATTGCAAGACACTTGTCAAACACACAGAACTTGATCCACAAGAAGGCATGGAGAGTTTGGGGGCCACAATGAAAACCAACACTAAATTATTAATAAAGTCACCCCCAGGATAAAAAGAAATGAATATCCAGAGAAGTTGCTTCATTGAATGTACTGGACCAAACCCTATTGACCCAATAAATCAATGACAGTTATTGATATTGCCAGCTTGATCTCTAAAGACCTTTGTCTTATTCTCTACAAATAAAAATATCCAAATTAATAAATATGAGAACTTGCCCTACCTGGTTTGCTCAATGGATAGAGGGTCATGGGTTTGATTCTGGTCAAGGGCACATGCCTGGGTTGTTGGCTTAATCCCTAGTAAGGGGCGAGCAGGAGGAAACCGATCAATGATTCTCATCATTGATGTTTCTATCTCTCTCTCCCTCTCCCGTCCTCTCTAAAATCAATAAAAATATATTAAGTTAATAAATAAATAAGAGAACCATTTCATCTTGAGGCTCTTAAAAGGGTATTAAAAAAGTAAAATTCTAGCATATGTCACAATTGAAGAACACCAAAGTCCAATGCATTTAAAAAAAGCAGAAATAAATATTTGTCTCATTGAGGAAATGGACCATATGCTACTGTATTTTTCTATCATTGAGATACCAGGAAGATTTTAGTTCAACCACTCAGCCCCTGTTTTGACACGTTTGCACTGTGGGAACTGTTTCCTTATTTGATTCTACTAAGAGTTATTGAGGAGCATCCAGTATGTGCCAGGGACTATGCTAGGCTCTGAGTGTGACATGACTGTGCGTCAGAATAAACTGGAAGCACAAATCAAGTAAATAAAACAATAAAAATGCTGTTATAACTTATGACAAATGATATAAAAAAACCTAAACCACTTTAGTTCTAAGGTGGGCTTAGAAGGAGATAATCTGAAAAGGTGACATTTAAGTTGAGGGCCTTTAAAAGATGAAAAGAAGTCAACCATGTCAACAAGCAAGGAGAAGCATCTCAGGCAGAGGGAATAGCACACAAGGATTGAGTTAGGAAAGAGCGTGGTGCGGTTAAGGATCTGGAAAGAGCCCAGTGTGCCTGGAGCAGAGAGCGTGAGGGATCCATGCATGAAATGTGGTTAAAGAGAGAGGCAGCGGCCAGGAAAAGTAGATTCTGATAGCTCAGAAAAAAAGGAGTTTGGGATTTTCTTCTAAATGTTATCTTCACCCAGCCAGTATGGCCCTGAGGTTGAGCGTCAACCCGTAAGTCAGGAAGTCATGGTTCATTTCCTGGTCTGCGCACATGCCCCGATTGTGGGCTCAGTCCACGGTAGGGGGGTATATGGGAGATGGCTGATTGATTATTCTCTCTCATCATTGATGTTTCTATCTCTCTTTCCCTCACCTTTCCTCTCTCTGAAATCAACAAAAATATATTTTAAAAAATAAAAAATAGGGCTGGAGATCTTCTGATTTCAGAGTCAGTTTTGATTCTTTACTCCTTTCCTTGCATTATTCTTCTTTTTCTTAAAAGAAGGAGTTTTAGAGGCCTCTTAACCAATACAGCATTTCTGTCTTCCAAACCCTTATGTGGTTGCCCATTCTCAACTGGAACGTCCCCAAAGGTGAGAACTTACCATATCAGTTATCTGTGTCTGAGAAACAAATTATACCAAAACTGGCTGAAAAAACAACAACAAATAATCATTATTTACTAATGACTCTCTGGCAATTTAGGCTGAGTTCAATTGGAATAGCTCCTTGCTGCTACACATGGTGCCAACTGAATTCACTTATGCATTTGACCCCAGCAGCTGGAATTTTTCCACTTTTTAATTTACCAGGAGACCAACCTTAGCTTTTTATGTGGTGGGGAAAACTTCTCAACACCAAGCCCCAATGGACAGGCACTTTTTAATCCTCTGCTCCTATCACTTTTGCTAATGTCCCATTGGTCAAACAAGTCACCTGACTAAGCTCAGCATCATTGTGGGAAGAAACTACACAAATGCATGTACATTGAAAGGAGTGGATCTCTGTGGACCAAAGCTGCATCACTACCCTACTTTCAACCGCCTCAGAGATCGCTTCATTTCAGACACTTGTCAGAGAGTGAAACTTGTCTCCTGTGTGGAAATCCAAGGATCCAGCTCCTATGCGATGATGGGCAGGATCATTCAATGACCCTTGGGTGTTTGACTTGCAATTGACTTTGTCCCATGAGATCTGTTCCCCTAGGTATCCCCATAGCTACCTCCTCAGTCCCCATATATTCCTGCAGCTCTGATCTTGTCCTTCAAAGATTTCTCTTTGGAGATCTAGTGTGCCACTGCTGTGACATGTATCAATCTATTATTTTAGTTCTCAGTGAAGTTCTCTATAAATTCATTATTATCCTCACTAACTTCCTGTATCCAGTTTTCAACATTCCTCAGTTTTTCTACCTTTTAAGTCATTTCCCAAGCACTAAGACTCAGCACTTGGGTTACTCAACTGTGTGTGTTCAGATCTCTTCTTCACTCAGATGCTTGATTGGACCCTATTAATAGTAAGCATTTATAAGTAGGAGGCACTGTCCTAAATACTATATTATATAGATTAATTATTCAATTCGCACAAGGAGCCTATCAAATACATACAATTGTAAGCTACATTTTACAGTGGAGCTGTCCAAGGCATAGAGGAATCAAGTACAGTTGACCCTCGAACAACAAGGGTTTGAATTGCACGAGTCCACTTATATGTGAATCTTTTCTGTGCTGTTTTCAATCCCTGGTTGGGAGTCCATGGATGTGGAGGGCTGGCTGTATGCATTGATTTACACTATTTTTTAGAGGGAACCTGAGCATCCACGGATTTTGTTATTGCAGGAGTCCTGCAACCAATCCCCTGTGGATTCCAAGGGTAGGTGAGTTTTGGGGGAGTCCCAAGTTACACACCGATTTTCTAACAGCCTTCACATTGTTTAAGGGTCAACTGTAATTTGCCAAAGGTCACACAGCTGGAAAGTGGAGGAGTTGGGATGCAAATCAGGCAGTCTGATATTAGAGTCTTACTCTCAACCGCTCCTCTCAGGTGTCCTCTAGATGCCAGGGTTATCACTGGGAGACCACTTGTCAGGCTGTTTCATCTGTAGCAGCACCTGGGGGCTTCACCTCATCAAATGATTCCACTTCTTCCTGAGCAGGCAATCATGCCATGACTCTTCTTGTTGCAGGTGCAGTGGGAGTGCATCAACCCCAAGTACAAAGCCAAGAAGAAGAATTATAAGAACTCAGGCATTGTGATTTTGAATCAGTGCAAGGTATGTATATAGCTTGTCTTTCAGGAGTATAAAGCTAAGGTGTCTGGAAAGAACAGTTCAGGCTGTGTAGTCAGAGGGAGAGAGTGTCAAGGAGATGTGATCCTTTTTTAAAGTAAAAATCAGAAAACCAATGTATTAATGGACATACAATGAGAAATGTATGCACAGCTGGTCTTGGAGCTATGGAAGCCCAATGCCACCATTCCCTCCACAAGGATAGTCCTGTCCCCAAAGTTAGGAGAGTCTTGGTCACAAGTCAAGGGTTTTCTCTGCCCAGGGCAGCACCAGAGGGAGCTCCCCACAGGGGGCACCCAACCTTTCCAAAGTACCTACCATGTGTCTATCACAGTGTTCAGTGGTTTACCAGTGTACGTGGCACCTCATTCCTGCTGAAAGAGTACCAGGAAAACAAGACAATGCGAAAAGATTAAAGGACCTAGAAGTGCCTCCCAGAGGGTCTCTAACTTCGCAGAAAATTCTATGTGCTAATAAGTAAACCCCTTAAATTGCATCTAAGAATAATTCTGGTCCTAACTGATTTGGCTCAGTGGATAAAGCGTTGGCCTACAGACTGAAAGGTCCCAGGTTCGATTCCGGTCAAGGGCATGTACCTAGGTTGAGGGCACATCCCCAGTACTGGAGGCAGCTGATCGATGTTTCTCTCCCATCAATGTTTCTAACTCTCTATCCCTCTCCCTTTCTCTCTGTAAAAAAATCAATAAAATATATTTTTTT